>PVKB01007602.1:0-31613 GCA_004027205.1 Ctenodactylus gundi
GCTGATTTCTTCTGTGACCCAGAGTTTATTCAGTAGTAAATTATTTAGTTTCTGTATATTTGTATAGTTTCTGTATATTTGTATAGTTTCTGCTGTTTCTTTTGCTGTTAATCTCCAGTTTTATTCCACTATGATCTGAGAGTAAGCAAGGAATTATTTCAACTCCTTCGTACTTGCTTAAACATGTCTTCTGGCCTATAATATGGCCTGTTTTAGAAAATATTCATGTTATGCTGAGAAGAAAGTGTATTATCTTGATGTGGGATACTCTATAGTTATCCATTAAGCCCAAGTTTTCCATAACATGGCTTAACTGTAGTATTTCTTTGTTAATTTACTGTCTAGTTGACCTGTCTATCTGTGATAGTGAAGTATTGAAGTCCCCTACTATAACTGTATTGGGATCTACATGGACTTCCAAGTACAATAATTTTTGTTTTAGGAACTGGAGGAATGGTTCAGTGGTTAAAGCACTTGCCTAGCAAGTGCTAAGACAAGCATTAAGAACTGAGTTTGCTTCCCCAGCACCACATAAGCTGAGCATGGTGGGGCACACCTATAATCCCAGGCAGAGACAGGAGGATTGCTGTGAGTCTAAAGTCAGCCTGGACTCCATAACATGGTTTAGCTGTAGTATTTCTTTGTTAATTTTTTGTCTAGTTGACCTGTCTACAGAGAAAGACCTTGTCTCAAAAACAAAACAAACAAACCAAAAAGCCCAATAATTTTTGTTTTATGTAATTGATGCCCCAGAGTTGGGAGCACATATATTGACAATTATAATTTCTTCCTGTTGTATTGTTCCCTAAACCAGTCTATAGTGTCCATCTTTGTCTCTCCTGATCTATTTTAGTTTGAAATATGCTGTTTGAGAATAGTATAGCTACTCCTGCTTGTTTTCTGGGTCCAGTTGTATGGAGCGTTGATTTTTCATTCTTTTTTTTTTTCAGTCTATGTGTTTTCTTATGGGTAAAATGTGATTCTTATAACCAGCAAATTGTGGGGTTTTGTTTTTTGACCCAACAAGTCTGTGTCTTTTAATAGGCAAGTTGATACCACTGATATTCAGTGTTATTATCATGTTATATTTGCTCCATCCTGCCATTGTTACAATGCTTCAGTATTAATTGTTTGATCTACACTATTGTCAGTTCATTCTCCTCTTTCTGTTGTTTCCTTTTCTCTGGGGTCTTTAGTGCAATTGGTCCCCCTTTCTCTGTCTAAGATGCCTTTAAGTGTTTTCTACAATTCTGGTCTAGTAGATGGGAATTTCTTTAGGTTTTCTTTATCGTGGAAAATTTTAACTTCTCTTTCTATTTTGAGAGATAGTATTGCAGGATGTAATAGTCTGGGCTGGCATTTATGTTCTCTTAGCACTTAGATGATATCACTCCATGATCTCCTGGCCGTTAGGGTTTGTGCTGAGAAGTATGCAGTTACCCCAATGGGTTTGTTGTTGTAAGTTACCCTCCATTTTTCTTTCTTTGTTTTAAGATTCCAGGATTTTATTTATGTGTCATGGAGATGTTCTCATCTGGTCAAAGTTATTTGGAGCTCTATATGATGGCAGTAGTTCAATGTTCATTCCTTTCCATAGATTTGGGAAAACTTCTTCCATAATTTCATTGAACATGCCCTTTAAGCTTTTTGTTCTGTCCTCAGTTTGCTCCTGTGCTCCCATAATTCTGGGGTTGTTTCTCTTTGAGTCATCCATCAGCTCTTGCAACCAGTCTTTTTCTTGTTGGTGTTGTTTTTTGTTTTGTTTTATAGTCCTCTCTGACCATATACTCCATCTTATCTTCAAGATCCAATAATCTATCCTCAAAGTGTTCAAGTTGGTTAGTTGTTTTTTCCTGTGGGTTTTTTATATTTTGGAGTTCAGCTTTCATTTTTTTTCTATAGAAGTTTTCCGTAATTTTTTAAATTGCCTTCATTATATCTTATTTGTTTCTTCTTTATAATCTGCTAACTTCTTATTAATGGCTGTTGTTTCATTGATTGTGTCTACTTTGAGCTCCCTGTGCACCTCTTTTATGTCTTGTATAAGCCTTTTGATCACTAAGTCAACTTCTTTTTTGATTTTATAAGTTCTGCTACTTCAGGATTCCTGGTATCAATTTTGAGGTGTTAGGCCTTTCTGTAGGCAATCTATTACCTCATTTCCCCATTGTTCTGTTGCAGTGAGTTGAAGCTCAGGCAATGTTGATGGACTCAGTCTCTATTCCAGAGACTCTTTTATTAGACTATTTCTGCCTTAAATGTTTCCTTGAGTTTGTTCAAGTTTTAGAATTTATGACTGTTTTCAATTTACTTAACTATTAATTTTAAAAGTATTCTCCATGTCTGGACTTCTGTTGAGTTCCTAATCACCTCCACTCTTTGGTGTAGGAAGAAGAGAATACAGAACTATATATGGTCAACAGATAAAATATTTGCTATCCTACCTTGGATATGAAGATTATTATCTATATCAACATCAACTCTTTGGATAAAGATTTACAGTTACATTTCTATCTAATATTAACAAGCTATTGGAATAACCTAGTAGCTAATTTAATAACTATTCTATAACATTAATAGATATAATATATATTCACAATATATCTAACCAAGCCTAGTATTGACTTACTGAAATGTTCTATTAATATCAGTAGTATAACACAGTAATTAAAGTGATAGAGCTGTATATTTACTTTCATGTTTTTATATGTTTATTTTATTTTATTTGTGGTACTGGAGAGTGAACCAAAGGCCTTCGTAATGAACTGCATCCACAGTCTATTATTAGTTTTTATTTTCAGACAGGGTCTCACTAGTTTTGCTACATTTAGTTGCCCAAGCTGAGCTTGAACTTGTGATCCTCCTGCCTCAGCCTTGCGGAGTTCTGCAATTACAGACCTGGGACACAAAGCTCAGCTTAAGTCTTCCTGACATGTCCTGCCAATTCATTCAACCCATCACGGTTTCATTCAGTCACTGGCTCAGCAAATATATTCTGAATGTCTACGTGTGCACAGCTGTTTCACTTGAATCAGAAAGTGTGGTACCAAACGACAGCTGTGGCTTTCCTTATAGCCTGAGGCTCAGTTTGTAACTTCTTGGAATCGAATTTTCTAGAACAAAGTGGCATGTATTGGGCATAGACCTCATGGATGGTCAGAAAGAGGGTAAACTGAGCTTGACATAGGCTGCATTTTGATGGTGCCACCAAAGTTTCTGAAAGGATTTATTATCCATTGGCTTTTTTTATGAGCTGGAGAGCACTGGGTCATCTCTTTTCTGGACTGATGTTTACTTTTCTGGATAAATCCAGTGCCTTAGAAAATCCTCATGTCTGCTTTAGAATTACATGGGTAATTCCAAGATGCTCAGCGCTGATGACTTTTTTCTCATGGATGATGAAGCATAAGAGAAGAGCAGACAGAGCTGTCTGATTGCAGTTCCAGGAAGGAATCTAGGTATCTCATTGCCCCAACGTACAGTTGCATTCAGAGGTGAAGTAAAGCCTTATCCCTGGAAATGTACAGTCCTTTGCTCACTGACAAGATGCTTGCTAAAATGCACATTCCTGGGATTTCCAAGGCATATTAAATTTCTAGGCTGGTGCCTAGAAACACATTTTTAAGCATACTCTCCTCCCCTGCTCCAAACAGGTGAGTCAGGATAGTTTAAGAAGCACAGGTAGAAAGGCTTTGGGTGCCCTGAGCGTAAGACTAGCTATCTCCCATCAGTCCAGACTGTGATGAACAAAAGCAGGACCAGCTCAGAGCACACATACTATGCACTGGTAGGACATACTGGTCCACACTGGGGACCCATAAATTGCACTGCAGTGGGGTACTTCCTCAAAGGGGATGTGTGAGGGACAAAGTAATTCAGATCCTTTTTTCTTCTAAGAAAAACGGAACTGTGCCACCACTTTGGTGTGCTGGCATGTGCACTGTTGCATTCCTACCTAACCATTTATGGAAAAACTTTCCAGAGATCTGCATTAGAGGATTTTGATCAGCACCCTTCAGAAAGGATCCAGGCCCCTGGGGATGAGTTTCCGCAAATATCTGTGTCACTGTTTAGAAACATTTGCCCTCTCCAGAGACAAACTCATAGCCTTGTCAGGTGCCGTGTTTCCCTCCTCAGCTACCCTGGCTGCCCCTCCTTCCTCTGTCTCCACCTGCACATGACTCAGTTCTGGAAGATAGAGCCCTGAGCCTGACTGCCAGATAATGTGCCAGCTGTCTGTCTCCCCTTGCTGTGTGCCCTGTTTATAGGACTCACACCTGCATGTCCCATGTTTTCTCCTTAACTCTGCCCTTCTCCCCCTCCATGATGGATTGCCTGCCTTCCAGCTGGCCCTTGGACACATCTCCACGTGGATATCTTGGCATATACTGACTCCTAATCTACTTAGCCTCATCATCTTTGATAATATCATATTATCAGATAAGTTACTTGGGGGCCATCGTCCTCCGCCCTACTCAATTCTCCTGCACATTCCATTATGCATTTTAGAAATGTGTTTCGAGCTGCTCCCTCTTTCATTCTCACTGTCAGCTCCTGGTACAGGGCTTCACTTCTGTCTATCTTAGTTACTTTTTCATACGACTAAATACCTGACATCCACAGTTTCAGAAGCCCACAGTCCATTGATGGCAGCTGGCAACAGTGGAAGCACATGGTGGAGGCAGCCCCTCATGGCATTGCAAACAGGAAGCCAAGTTTGGAAGGAGGAGCAGTACAGGATTTATCCTTCTAGGTCCTGTCCCAGTGATCCACTCCTTCTGGGTCCAGCCTCAGTGTTCTGCCCTTCCCAGGCTTAAGCCCCTAATCCACCACACACCTATAATCTGTAACCTACCACACTCCTGTCTTCCACCACACACCTAATCCACCACATGCTCTTAATCTACCCCTCTAGACCAGGCCCCCATCTCCCAATAGTACATGGTCCCATAGATAATCCGTAACATCCAAATACCTGAGACTTTTGGGGGGCATTCCAGATCCAAACCACAATGCTGTCTTAGTTACTTATTGTTACCGGGACAGAATACCGGACATCCACAACTTAAGGGAGGAAAGGCTTACTTTGGCTTACTGTTCCGGAAGGCCACAGTGTATTTATGAGTGACCAGCAATGGTGAAAGCACATGGCAGAGGTGTCAGCGAGAGAAAGGGCAGCTCATGGCAAGGCAGACAGAAAGCCAAGTGAGAAAGGAAGGGCGCAGTTAACCTTGCAGGTTCTTGCCATGATCCACCCCTTCTGGGCCAAGCCCCTTGCGCTTGCCCTCTATGACCAGACCCCACCTCTTACCAGCCAGTCAGTATTTTATAACATCCAAATACATGAGGCTTTTTGGGGGGATATTCGAGATCCAAACCATAGCAGATACCTTACATCTGTATTACTCTGTGATGGTCTCAAGCTCACTCTTACTTTTCTAAACTCTTCTCTGTCTCATTTTTTAAACACTGAGAGCTCCACAGAGCCCAGACCCTTGGCCCACGACCTTGTCGTTCTTGATGGACACCCTGTCGTCCTGTAGGACTCAGCATCTGCATAATATCATTTCTTCTGATTTCTTTGCTTGGGAAACTTCTACACACCCTCAGGAGAGCATTAGAATCTAATGCCACCTCTTAAAGAGAACTTTCTCTAGCAATTCTGTGTTCTTAGGGCACCTGAAATAATTTATACATATTTATGGTCTGTTGGCTAATCAAAAGCAGGGACTACAGGTAGCTTGTTCACCTTCAGATAAGTGGGGCCCAGCCTTGTGCCTGCGGGCATAGAGTAGGCCCCCAATAAACATTTCTTGAGTGACCATTTTGGTTGTCTCCCTACATTGGTGAAAGTTAGGCATGGTCTATTTCTCCACATTAAGTTAAGGTGGTGACTTCAACTTTGGCCACATATAAGAAGCACCTGGGGAGCTTCCAAAGCCTAGGCCCCAAGACTAGGGACTTCGGTTGAGTAGGCAGTTTCTAGGCAGTGGCATTTGTAAGAGTTTCCCTGTTGATTCTACTGTCCAGCCAGGACTGAGAGCCACCAGCCTAAGGTCCAGCTTGCAGACTGTCATGTGTTCCCCCATTTCCTTGGGAAGCTCTCAGAGCCCTCCTGCAAAATGGCCCCTCTGCCTCAACCTTGGTGCCTTCTCTGCTGCAGGTCCTCCCCCAGGGCTGTCATTCAGGCCACCCTTGCCCTTATCTCCCAGGAAAGGACCCCGTGTGGAGGGGCCTTTAGCTTTGCATCACAGAGCACAGAGCCCAGGGCTGCCTGGGCCGTGGAGCTCATGCTGCACCTGCCAGCTGCGTGCTTGAGGTGTGCCCTGTGGAAGCTTCCAGGTGAGGCCTGGGGAAGCACCACCCTTCAGAGAGGGAGTGGCCCAAGCCTGAAGTCCATTTGGGTTGAATATAGAGGAAGAAGTGGGAGTGTGTGGTGGGTGTCTTCGCTAATGCGTGGCCTACAGCAGCTTCCCCAGACTGCAGAGCGGGGAGGGTCTTAAGTTTGCTCTGATAGTTGGCAGATGTGTAGCCTATTTCCTGTCCCTCCCTCTGCTTAGGTCCTCTCCTTGCAATAGGAGGCAGTGGGTGGGGGACTGGGTCAGTGCTGTAGTTTAGATCTGTAGTGTTCTCCCAAGGTCTCATGTACTTAGATAAAGTCGATTAACTGTGGAGCTGTGTGCTGTTGGGAGGTACGGCCTGGCTGGAAGGGGTAGGTGCTCGGGGTTTGCACCAGCTTGTTGAGACTTAGGGAACGTCCAGGGCAGAGCTTTCAGCTATGTGTTACTGAACTGTGGGCCAGGAAGTGAGGAAGAGGCATCCACCCTGGGTATAGGAGAGCGGGGTCCCACTGGCAGCTTAACTAAGTAAAGGAAGGAAGAGAAACCATCGTTACAGCTTTCTCCTGGAAAAGCTCTGTGCTTTGCTTGAGTGTCCAGACATGGCTTTGTCCCTGCTTCACTTGGCTTCTGTCGGCAACGCGGTGAGCAGCTCTCCAGCCTCTGCCGTGTGCTTCCGCCACTGCCAGCTGCCCGTGAATGGACTGTGTGAAACGTCTGAAATTGTGAGCTAAAATAAATAAAATTTTCTGCCTTGAGTTGTAGATGTCTGGTATTTTGTCATAGCAATGAGAAAGTAACTAAGGCATTTGGCATGTGAAGGGGACTCCATCCAGCCATGGCCTTCGACTCGTCATCTCCAGGCCAAGCCTGGAGCACTTGGAAGGGGCAAA
The DNA here is from genome assembly GCA_004027205.1 of Ctenodactylus gundi. Lineage (NCBI taxonomy): Eukaryota > Metazoa > Chordata > Mammalia > Rodentia > Ctenodactylidae > Ctenodactylus > Ctenodactylus gundi. Next base: position 7,232 of record PVKB01007602.1, read on the forward strand.
AGATGCCACCGACCCCCTGCTCCCACTGGCTCCCGTGAGGCCTAGACCGTGGGAGTTGAGGTCCTTTGAGACATTTCTCATTTGTTGCCCATGTTGGGTCAGGAATTTAGGAGGCTTTTTGTCTAATGAAAGTCCCTGTTTCAAAAATGTTAAAATATAAATCAAGAACCCCATAATGTTGCTGTTAATTTTTTTCATCTATAAGAGAAGTAACAGAACTTTTTTCCTATCGATTCTCATACCCTTCATCTCATTTGCTCACCACTGGTGGCCTGGGAGGTCGTCATAAGTATGGCGGCAGGTACTGCTGTCCATGTTCTGCAGACAAGAAAACCAGGACTCACTGAGGTTGACTGATGACCATACAGTTGTGGAACCACAAGAGAGGCCAGGAAGAAGGGTGTGTGTTCCAGCTCTTATTCCTGGGCCTCTGCTGACATCTTTGGCCGCCTCCATCTTCCCAAAGGAAAGCAGTTTTCCTTTTTGATTTTCCCAGCCATACCAGTCATATATGTCATCAGAAGACATGGATGTGAATGTTAATAGCTGCACAGTCTGTAACAGCTGTGTATGGAAAACTGCTCCAATGGCCATTAATAACAGAAGGAAGAGGAGTAAAGGGCCCGCCCCACAGTGGCTACCACCTAGCCAGGAGGACAAGGGGCTGTGTCTACGCACAGCAGCATACACAGTGCTCACTGGCCCAGCGCTGAGCAGTAGAAGGAAGGCCCTAAAGAGCTCAGGTTAAAAAAAAAAAATCCAGTACTTTAAATTTGATCAAAAAATATTAATCTCTGCTGAAAGAATCAGAGTAGTGGTGACTGGTGTAGAGAAGAATGACTAGAGGGACCTGGAGCCCTTCTACTCGAGAAGCACCGTCCCCACCCCCCAGTCCCACACATGTCCAGCCACCGGGCGTGTCCAGGCAGTGGCGTTCACGGAGCTCTGCGGGCACATCTGTGGCACAAGAAACGTGCACTTTTTTCCAAAGACATCGTATTTCAGTACAAAGCTTTAAATAGTCACACATGCTGTTGTGAGACATTCAGACAATACAGAAAAGTACAAATCTTCAACAAATTTTAAAAATTAAAACCAGAGACTGAGAAAGTGTACCTCACAAACCTAGAAGAGAAGAATTTAGTTCTGTGTGAACATCCAAAGGAAAGAGACAGAAAAAGGAAGGAATAAAAAGGGGGATGAGTTGAGTGGTAGCAGGGCATCCACGAGAGGAAAGCAGACTGACGAAGAGGGTGGGCAGGAGGCACCTAGTGACACACAGGCGGTGCGGAGGAAAAACAGAGGCTGAGACACCCAGAAACTGGCCCACAGGTGAGGTCCTTTGAACAGAAAGTGACACACTGAAAAGCCACTAGAGTGGGGGACAGAAGGTAGGCAGATGCAAATCTTACAGAGCCAGTGGGGCAGAGAGGTGGGGCAGGGCTAGGGGACAGGTCGCGGTTACAGGGGAAGGTGAGCAGCCACACTGATGGGACTGGGCCAAGGGAGGAAGCTGTCACTGCTTTCGGGAAGTCAGGGGGTACAGCAGTGGCTTGGAGGCACTCCGTTCCCAAAGGTTTCCCCAAGGCCACACACTTGCCCAAGTGTGGCCAGATCAATTGGGTGGAAGGATGGCTGAGTCCCTCTGACCACAGTCAGAACTTTATCTCTGGAGTCTGTGCCCTTTCCCTGGGGTCCTCATTCACTTTGCCCAGTGTGGTGGCATCCCAGGAATTTTCCTTCCTCTCCCTGGGGAGGATATTTCATGCCGGAAGATTTTGCAAAATAAGAAGGCTTTATCAAAATCCTGTTGCCCCGGAGAATGTTCCTGGCTCCTTGACGCTCATAGTGTGTAACCGATTTTATCGGAGGAATGTTGTTTGGAATGGAATGGTCTCCTCCAATGGACAGAGAAGAAACAGAAGGTCATTCAAGGACCCACCCCAAACTGTGTAAGTCAGAGCTCCGGGTTGCTGTGCATGAGGCTCGGGAGCCTGGCCAAGCCATGAGCAACCCTTCCTCCCCGGAGATGGCCCAGCCAGCTTCCAGAGGGACTGCGGTGTTTACATCCTCACCATGACCCAGCAGGGCAACTGCCCAGAGCCCAGCATCCACCCCAGAGCAGCAGCAGAAAAGGGCACCCCAGGCCTGGCTCACCTGGACCCAGGGAGTCCATGCCCCACATTCCAGAAGGGAGATGATAAGCCTCAGGTGGGCTGGGGGGCTGGTAAAAATGGGGAGGTGGATTTATTCTTTTTAGTTCTTTGGTGAAAATCCCTAGGCGTTCTGGTTCCTGGGCCTCTGAGCAAAATAGCAGAGACACAGCGGGTGTTCCACAGTGAACTGGACAGGTGGGAGTGAATTCTATCTGTTGCTGTGCCGCTCTGCTGCCTGCCTGCATGTTCCTGATGTGCCTCTGGGTAGAGAAAGGTCGTATGGGCTGCAGGTAGGAAGGGAGGAGACCAGAAAGGGCAGAAGCCTTTGTTCCAGGTGGGAGGGAAATGTCCCTTGGTGCAGGGGGCTGAGGCTGCCAGGGCAGCAGAAAGGCACCTACTTCCGGCCCCCTCCTTGCTGGGCTCCTTTCCTCTTTCGTGGGCTTGTGGCAGGCCTGAGCATCCTACCTCACGCTGCTTACTCTCTATAGCCAGTTTAATCTTAACTGTGAAGGGTAGAATTGTATCCCATAAAAAGATGTGCTCATATTCTACCCCCTGATTTGGGGAAATGAGAACTGTGAGGAGCATCACGGTGCCTCTGCCGTGGTCCCTCTGAAGGTCATAACGCAGCTGTGCATGAGCCTGTACTATAACAACTTCCCACCTCGTATGCATGCAAGGCACTGTTCTGTTTGACATACTCTTTCTCCCCAGCTGTAGTATAACTTCAAAATCCCTCATATAAACACATACTCTTTGCCGATCCCCTTGGCCACTAGCCCTAGTTAACTCTCACATGTTTGTCAAACAATTTTACCTGCAGGAACTGTTTCTAGCAATGTCAAGTGTACTGGACCCTGTCAGAGGCATAACGTCAATGCCTAACTATCCCTAGCTCTGAGGTGGGTGGGCAACCACCATGACCTGATCAAAGTGTTCCCAGGATGACAGGACACAGCTCTCTTCTCATATTAAGACTAGATAGAAAAGCCCCGCCTCCTCCCTGGCTGCACACTCCGCGCTTGGACTTGTCTGCTGCTCGCTTGCAGTGTCGCAACAAAATTTTGGTTAAGTTCTTTTATCACACACAGAAACCAGCCTTCCACAGGTGATGCTGGTCACTCACAGCACCTGGTTTCTGTGACCTTTTTGAAAATAGAGTCCTTGTGGATGTAATCAAGTTAAAATGAGATTATAGTGGATTTCAGTGGGCCCCAACCCACTAATAGGGTCCTTTGAAGAAAGCCATGTGAAGAAAGACACAGGGAGGTTAGTCAAATGATGACAGAGGTACAGACTGCAAACCAAAGAACACCAAGGCTTGCCACCACTCCAGAAGCTAGGAGGAGGTGTGTGTGTGGGGGGGGGTCCTTTCCTAGAGCCCTCAGAAGGAGCGTGGTCCCTTGGTTTCAGAATGCTGGCTTTCAAAACTGTAAGAGAATACATTTCTGTTGTAAGACACCAAGATTACATCCTGCCTCTCAAAATACTTACCCTGTTACCATTTTTTACTCTATTGGACTTCTGACTTTCTCTCTTCCAAGTAGAACCTTTCCAGGTCCAAATTCTCCACTAAAAACAAGAAAGTCTCCCCTTGTGATCCCTGTAAAGTTCCTGTCCTCTTCAGCTCTCTTGAGAAATCTCTCCACTAGTGTGTCTTCATCCCCCTCTCACTCCTTTCCACGTGGCTTCTGTTCCAGTCACTGTACAGAAACAGCTCTTGTATGGTCCCTGGGCACTAATGTTGCCAGACCAACGGCTATTGTCAGTCCTCACCTTACCTGACCTTCAGCAGCTCTATGAATTGCTGATGGTGCAACTTCCCTCGAGCTCTCCTACTTCTCTGTGGTTTCTTTTCGGTCTCCCTCCCTTGGCCTCTTCTTTCCAGCCACGACATGTCATGTTCTCCAGTTCTAATTTTCAGGTCTGTTCTCTGAATACAGTACTCCCTCCCCCACAGATGAGCTCATCCCCATACATGGATCTAGACCTCAGACTTGGACCTCTCCTCTCAGCTCCAAGTCTACAGACTCCAATGCACACTTGACATTGCTACCTGGGTGTCTTAAGGACCTAGTTTTCACACACCATTCCCCTCCTTGTGAATAGTACCACCGTCTAACTGATCATACGAGCCAGAAACTCAGATAATCCCCATCTCTATCTCCTCCACATTCTCCATGCTCACAAACATACATTGTGGATTTAGCATCAGCGCTTGTTCATTTTTCTATCTAAAAATGACTTCTAATTGCACAGCACAACACACACTGACTTCTCTTCATCTCTACCCCCACTGTACCCCACCTCCCCAAATTAAAACTTTGCAGTGACTTCCTAGACTCTTAAAAGAAAGCAAAATCTTCAAATGAGCTGGTAGGGTCTGCCTTGTCAGGGTACCATCAAGGTCTCCGTAACACCTCCATCCCTGCTCTTTCTCACTCTGTGCTCTGGCCACGTTGGCTTTCCTCTGGTCCCTTACATTTGTCCCAATCCCTTGGCCCTCCAGTCCTTCACACATAGTCTCCCACTGTTATGGTTTGGACCTGGAGTGTCCCCCAAAAGCCTCATGTACCTATGGATACTGAGTTCTGTTGGGAAGTGGGGCCTGGCTGAAAGGCACTCAGGGCTTGACCTATAGGAGTGTGTGCTGGTTCTGCCCTTCCCCACTTCTTCCTTGACTTGGTTCTGTTCTGCCATGCCATGGAGAATTCTCTGGCTGTGTCCCTACCATGTGTGTTCACCATTGCTGGCCAGCCATGTATGGACTGTGACCTGAAACTGTGAGCTAAAATAAATCTTTCCTTCCTAAAAGTTATAAATGTCAGGTATTCTGTATCAGTAATGAGGAAGTAACTAAGACAGAAATTGGTACCAGAGAAGTAGGGTCATTGCTGTAACTGTACCTGACAAAGTGGTTTGGAACCTTTGGAACAGGCTTGTAGGAGGAGTTTGGAGAGGTTTGAGGATGCTGGCTGGAGAAGCCTTGGAGTGCTCTGAGCCGAGCTTGATGGGATATTCTGGTGAGAATTCAGAGGACCAGGATGCTGATAGAAATGTGGATTGGAAAGACCAGGCTCAAGAAGTTTCAGATGGGAAGGAGGACTGTATTGGCATGTAGTCTAAAAACCATGAATACTACACTTTGGCAGAAAGACTGAAAGAATTTTACCATTGTTCAGAGACTTTGTCTGAAACTGAGTAAAGTCAGGTTGGTGAACTACTTAATCTGGTGGTGGAAATCTCAAGACAGCCCTATGTTCAGGCTGTTACATGGCCACTGTTTGGGACTTTTAGCCAAGTCTATGACAAAAGGCAGGAAAAATGGCAAGGAAAAATGATATTAAAAGTTTGCAATTTCACTAGACTAAAAGGGCCAACTGTGATGGAGCAAAAGAGTACAGGGAAGTTAAAGAGATTAGTATTAAAAGGAAGCCAAGCACCTACAATAGGGATTATAGGAAAGATGCCTTGAAAACATCTCAACAAGCGCCACCCTTTACTAATTCAATGGTAAAAGAACAAAAGATTTTGCTCTTAGAAGACAAAAAAAAAAAAAAATGTTGCCAAAGGTCACCCCCTGGGAGTTCCATTGTCTAAGAACTCAAAGTCTTCTACAGCATTTGTCCAAGGGGGCCGGGAGATTGCTCAAGGCAGTGGTGGACACTGGCAACATCCATGTGGTCCTGGTTTTATAGGCTTGCAGAATATAAGAGTTGTGGGGTTCATGGAGGCTTCTACCCGGATTTCAGAGGAAAGTCTTGGAGGTCAGGCAGTGTGCCCCTGGGAGGGCAGTGTATAAAGTTATAAAGGAGAAGACTAAGGTGCAGGGGAGACCTGGGAAATTTAATGATGCCAGAAATGTGGATCATTGGCTGAGAAAAGCTTGCAGGCTGTGAGTGGATCCAGGAGAGAAGATGAATGTTATGGCCAGGGCCACCAAGCTGTTTGGAGTTCACCCCACAACTGTTCCACAGTTTACCCTATGTGCTGGACATAGAGCTACATGATTTAACCCTTGCCCTGTCAGGTTCTGAACTTGTTTTGATCTAGTTTTCTTTACCATCTTTTTGGAATGGGAGTGGTTACCTTGTGCCATTGTATGTTGGAACTGCTTACCTCTTTGGTTTTCGCTAGAGCTCACAGATGGGGGCTTGCCTTGAGTCTCAGAGGAGAGTTTGGACCTGAGCTCTTGTAACAATGATGGAACTGTTAAGACTTTGGCAACTCCTGGAGAAGGACTAAATGCATTTTGCATAAGGAGGTGAACATGAGTCTTTTGGGGGTCAGGGTGGAATATTGTGATTTGGATCTGGAGTGTCCCCCCAAAAGCTCGCATACTGTGGGTATTGTGTTCTGTTGGGAGGCGGGGCCTGGCTGAAAGGGGTGGGTGTTTGGGGCTTGACCTGGAGAGGTGTGCGCTGGTTCTGCTCTTCCCTCCTGCCTCCCTGACCTGTGAAGAACTCTCTGGCGGTGAAGAGCTCTCTGGCTGCACCTCTGCCATGTGTGTTCACCATTGGTGGTCCATTGTGACCTTCTGAAACTGTGAGCTAAAATTCATTATTTTGTCCTTAAAGTTTCGGATGTCAGATATTCTTTCCCAGCTATGAGAAGGTAACTAAGACGTCTACCCTCTTTGGCCTGGTTAAGCACCTCCGTGACTTTCAGCTCCTGGCTGAATCTGAAGTCCATGGGGGTGTGCTTTCCTTCAGGGCCTTCTATAATGTGTAGTTTACATAGATGCTCTTTTGATGACTATCTCCTCCAAACTTTTAAACTCATTGATTATAGAGACTCACTCCACACCCAGCACTGTGCCTGACACAAAGTAGTTGGAATACTTGTTGATTGACTAAATAAAGTACTATGTTGGATTCTGGGGATACCAGGATGAATAAGGCATAGAACTTTCCAGAAAGCAGCTCATTAAATTGAAAGTAGAAAACACTAAGTGGATAAGAGGATGAATAAACAGATTCAGCATGTCACAGGGTAATGAGCATATACCAGAGGAGCCAGCCAACACCCACGCCAGGAGGTGGCGACTTTACCTACTGCCAGGTGGAGCTCAATCCAGGTACCTGTTGACTGATCTGTTGACCCACTGGGACCCCGAGTCACTAGAATCCTGAATGTCCCTAGGATTTTTTGCCATGAAGTCACCACGGTATCCCAGCCATGGTAGTGCCACACATCCTGCATGAGCACCATCCTTAGGAACTAGGCATTCTCCGGGTCCTGGTCAGAGTTCAGCATTATAAGAGGCTCTGGCTGTAACAAGAGCATCTTGCAAAGCACTGTAGTCAGTAGGACTCCTGGTGTCGGGTGGACAGTGAGCTCTTCATATCCTCAGACCAACCCTGGGAAGGTGGCAAAGGGTAGTGACTTTTCTCCCCACTTGGCTTTGGGAAACCTGAGGTCAACAGAGATCACTTGACTTGGCTGAGGAATGCAAACAGCTTTGGAACAGAAAGTTGGCAACAGCCCAAAGGCCTCTCTGTTGGGTCTTCTGGGCAGAACAATTGGCAGAGGAGGGCTTTGCAAGCCAAAGGCATGCTGCAGTGGGAGCCTGTGTGGCTTGGCTATTTTGGTGTAGGACATTTGGTTGCCTCCTCAGACCACAGAACACTAAAGCAGATGGGCCCTGAGATATCATCTGATTCAGCATCCTTATTGTACAAAGCAGGAAACTGAGGCCAGAGAGATGACTCTCCTTTATTCTCCCCTTCCTTTTTGTGACCTACCAATGATGTCAGAGATTGTTAGTTATCCACATAAACGCTTCTTTCCTTTTTTTTGCCTGTGTGACTGGGCTTTCCCAGAATCCTTTGTGTTGGTGATTGTACATACAGTAGAATGCACAAAGTCCATCAAAGTCTTGCCTGCGTGTACGTCTACGTTCTTTTCACCTCTTATTGATCAGATGTCAGGTCACCTCTGGAGCCCTTCACTGCGGAATGACAGAGCCACATGTCACAACTCCCTAAAAGGCTGTGTGAAGAACCACCTCCATGATTGGAGCATCAGTGTTCCAGGGTGTTGAGTGAACAAGAATGACACACATGGTGCTCAGGTGTGGCATTTGCTGGTCCTATTTGTGGCAGCAGTCTAGCCTAAGCCTAGCCTAACACAAGTAGAGGTGGGGACTCCCTGGCGGAGGTGCTGGCTCCACACAGCATCCAGTGGCAAAGACTGGATTGCTCCCTCTGATCCTCCTCTCAACCACGTTGGATTGCTCCCACTCCAATCTCTGGAGCAGTCGGGAATGCTGATTTCTAGCTCATCCAGTCCTAGAATTTGGTCTGAGCTGGCTTCCCTCCTGCTTCATTCCAGATCAATAGATCCCTAGCGCTGAAGGAATCTGACAGGTCATCTGACTTGTCCTCCTGGATCCAGAGAAGCCCTCATTTCAATGATCTGAAAAGATCACTAGTATTGTCTGGACTGTCCCATCTCCTCAAGGGACGTGCTACCAATTGTCCTTAGACCTGTTTCATATCTCCCTGTCCCTATGTCAAAAGATCTTTACTGAACCCTAAAACATCAGAGCTAGCACGTTCTTTAGCAATCACCTAGGATGACCCGTTTTATAAATAAGGACACTGAGGTCTAGATCGCAATTGAAAAGTACTGTTAATTCCCAGTTCTAAAGAAAAAAAGGTGAGTCACACAAAGGAGCACACAGACTCTGCGGCCAAGCTGACTGTGCTTTCCAAGGCTCCCCACTGCCTCCAGCTCTCTGGCTGATTACTCCCATTCTGTTCTAGGAGGTGAAAATGAGCTTGCATCCATCTATCCTGATCAATTTTTGTAGGTTCTCCCTGTGTCTTCCCCTCCGAATCCACTGGTTAAAACTTGAACTTGATAATTAGTATGAGAAGGCAGGGAGATTAGAGAGATAAACCTGTGGTACTTAAAGAGAAAGCACAGGCGGGAGGAGCATGTCTGCTCCCTTGGGCGTTGGAGGAAAGGCAGGCCCTCCAGTGGGATCCCTGGGTGCCTAGGAGGGTGGCTAAGCCATGTGAAATGTTCTCTGTGGAAAACAGGGAGCAACAGTGACCAGCACCTCGGAGCACAGTCTTGGCCTGTTGGAGCTTGTCTGGCTGGACCTGGCAGCTGCGCAGTCCCGCTTGTGTCCAGAGAAATTGGGGGGTGGGGAGCGCCATGAGGGCAAACCAAGTTACCTGCAGGGGGAAAAGTGCTTCGCATTTTCTTGGAGAGGCCTGTATATTCTGCAGGAGACCTGGAAAGTTTGGTTTGTCTCATGGTTCCTTAATAAAACCAAATTTTACTCTTCCCTCTCTTTTCAGGCAAGCTTGTTTACATAAAGCATCCTTCACGCTTTCTGCCAAATGACTTCACTTGTCCTGAATCACCACATCGTGGGCCTAGCCCCATCTGTTGCACTGGACAGCAGGACCTGCCCATTCATTCCCCTGGAGGAGGGTCACAAAGCCCTGAGGACAAAGCAACACTGGGGGCGGGGCGGGGTAGGGAAATGGCAGGGGTGTGGCCCACTGAACTCAGGTTTTCCTGAGCCCTCGTAGCCACACAGGGGACCCCAACTTACGTGACAAGTTCTCCAAGTTCTGTGATGGTCATTTCAATTGAGACATCCTGTTCTCTCTGAATTATAGCAGATTATGAATTAGAAGACAAGAATGACTGACGTCTAATCATTCACAGATAGATGGATCCTGGGCTCTGATGTTACTCTTAAACAAGCTCTTCCCCATTTTGAGCCCCTCTTTCTTCACTTAAACAGGAATAGGGTTGATGTCATAACATCTATTTATTTACTAGAAGAGGAGGGGGTATGGACACACATGGAACTTTACCAAGAAAATCTGTTTACACTAAATCTCTGAGCCCCTCTTTGAAGCCAGCGTGTAAATTCCTGTGATGTCCGGGAATTGCTTTAATTTGCAACCTGCAGCCCTTTTCCTGATTGAATTTGCCCGGCCGAGCCCGAGTTCACAGTTTTCTTTTCCCTGCGGCCTGTTTGGGTGTCCTGGCGGCGACATCTCCGCAGAGCTCTGGTGCGAGCCAAAGGCAGTGGTCCGGCCGGGAAGGGATCCAGGCTCGGGAGGGCGCCCCAAGGGCTCGGGCTCCTGCCCCGGCCGGAGGGTGAGGTGTTGGGCTTGGCAAAGGCGAGCTTGGCACCGCGCTGGGGACCTGGACCAGGGGCAGGGGTGGTGGTGGGAGCCTCTTCAAATTGGTACAGGCAGTGTCGGTGCGAGGTGGGGAGCAGGGCCCCGGCCCACTCCTGTCGCCTCTCAGAACACTGGTGTGATCTGGTTCGTGCCAGCGACACGGCCAGGCCCCACGGTGTGTTTAAGGAGCTGGCAACGCGACCCGGGTTCGGAACCCCCCGGTTGTCGCGCTTTGCTCCCCAAGGCCAAGCGATGCCCCGGGGCGTGTGCGTGAGAGCGAAGGTGCCCGCAGGCTCAGCCGACCTCCGCCGGCCGTCCCAGGCCGGGCGGCGCCCCGGGCGGCCCCCGCCCCCTTCCTGCCCTTTGCCCGCCCCGGCCCGCCGCGCGGGGCCGTGATGTCAACCGCGGAGGCGCCGCCCGCCCGCGGCCCGCCCGGGCCGATTAGCGTGTGGCCGCGCCCGCCCGGCCCCCGCCGCCGCCCGCCCGCCCGCGGCGCCCACAACTTTTGAGGCGGGGAGCGCGCTGGCGGCCGCACTCGCCGCCGCGCCCGCGCCGCCCGCGCCGGGCATGTGAGCGCGGGAGGCGCCGCCACCATGGCCTCGCCGCGCGCCCCGCGGTGGCCGCCGCCGCTGCTGCTCCTGCTGCTGCCGCTGCTGCTGCCGCCGCCCGCCGCCCCCGGGACGCGGGGGCAGCCGCCCGCCGCGGCCCGCCGCGCGCCGCTCGCTGCCGCGGGGCCGGCGGGACCTCCGGGCGGCCGCCGGGAGCGCGAGCCGCCGCCCCTCCGGGAGCGCCGCACGGTGCCCGGGCCCGGCGCCGCCACGCGGGGCGGGCGCCCCAGCCGGCTGCCCCGGGGCGCCCGCGCGGGTGAGTGGGGCGACCCCGGCGCCGGGGCGGGGGCGCGCCCGGCCGTCCTCGCCCAGGCCGGACGCTGTGCCCGGCCCGGCGCGAGTGGGCGCGGAGGGTGGGCTGGGAGAGGGGCAGCGAGGGGCGCCGGCCTTGGTGGCCGGCCGGACTGGGAGGTGTGACCAACCGGGTCTCGCCCCAGCTTTGAAGAAAACTTCATCTCGCCTATGAAGTAGCCGGCACGCCTCCCAGCCTGCCCCCTGAAAAATAAGGAAAGGGAAAAAGACCCCCAAAGTGCTCTCCCACCTTGGGGGTGATGATTTCTGCCTGCTGTCCCCCAGTTCCTTTTTTTTTTTTTTCTCTTATAAATACAAAACTAGTCTCTGCAGGTACAGAGCCTGGCTTTCCAGTATAAATAACGGATTTTTAAATTTGTTTTTGTGGTACTGGGGATTGACCCCACAGCCTTCGCAGGGAGCGGTATCCCCCGCTCATGTTTGATTTTTGGTTTTGAGACAGAGCCTCGCCAAGTTGCCCGGCTGGGCTCGAATTTTGCAGTCCTCCTGCCTCTGCCTCCAGAATGTGGGATTATGTGCCTGCCCCCCCGGGCCACCAAATAGCGGATTTTTAAAGATTTCAACACTGAGCGTGTTATAAAGGACAAAGGGTGTATTCTGAAACCCGAGGATCCACCAGGTTCACCTCGACAAGCAGAGGAACCTGGGGGCGCTGTGCTAGGCTGAGCCCCTGGGAGCAAGTGCTGCCCCACCGTGGGCCCTGAGCTGTCCCGCGGGGGAGAGGGAGCTGACCTCCCCTCCCTGCTGCCGCCTTTGTGTCGGGGTGCCACGGGCTGGTTGGAATGCTAACCATAGCACCGTTGTGACCTTGGGAGTGCCCTTTTGGTCTTTTGGTCTTAGTTTCTCTGTCTGTGAAATGGAAGTAATGGTCCCAGCCCTTCTCGTCTCTTAGGGACGATGTGACAGAAATGAAAGTAAAAATCATGGAAAGCACTTCAGACAGAGCCAGCAGCATGGCAGCCTCTGCCTGTGTCTGTTGGCTTCCCGGGAGTGACGCAGGGTGCGAGCTCTCAGGGTGCCCTGGGGAAGGCTGAGTTGTTGCTACGGTGGACGTGTACTTGGAATTTAGGTGAAGCGTGAAAGATGCATCTGCCTAAATTTCAAGGTGGTTACATTTCCACCGTCTCACAGATTTTCTGGTACGTGAATCAGCTTACTTGATCCCACATAGGGGCGTTTCCTGGAATGAGAAAGGGTTTTTTTCTCAGTAAAACTTCAACCCCATGGTCGCTAATGCTCCCATCACCGCCAATGGCCTTGTCTTCGTGAATTTCCGAATCTCTGGCCTACTGTGAGGAACAGTAAGAAAGAGGAGAAACAAGCCGCCAAAGACCCACAGCAGACCCATCCCGAGTGATGCTGGCTTTACTTATAACTTTGTTTTGTTTGTGTGTGTGTGTGTGTGTGTGTGTGTGTGTACATGTACATGCATGTATGTGTTACTGGAGTTGGAGCCCAGGGCTTTCATTCTCAACTGAGCTACATCCCCATATCCCCTATCCCCATCCCCAACCTTTTTTTTTGAGATAGGGTCTCCCTCTAGATCAGGCACATTCTTAACTCACTGTGTAGCCCAGGCTGGCCTTGAACTCACAGCAATCCTCCCGCCTCAGCCTCTGAGTCCTGGAATTACAGGCGTGTGCCACTGTGCTTGCCCAGCCCATTTGAATTTTGAATTTGGAGACAAGGTGTTGCTAGGTTGGCTAGTTACCGAGGTTGGGAACTTGGCAAACTGCCTGCCTCAGCATCCCTGAGCTCTGGGAGTCAAGAACATGAAAAAGTATTACCTGATTTTATTGTAGTCCAAAAGTAACCAAGGAGTACTGCGTGGTATTTTGTGAGTTTTTCTAGGTAAACAGTATGGAGAATTGACACTTGGAGGGGGCACCAGGAATGGAAGGTGGCAAGTGCCTTAGCTGAGGGCTCAGTCTTGTGTAGGGTTGGGTGGGAAGAACGCTGACTTGCTGAGCCCTGCTGGGAGGAGGCTGGTATGGGGTCTGGTCTCTTTCCTCCTGTGGCTGGGAATCCCCACAGATCTTAGGAAGTGGGAGTTGCAGAGGGAGGCAGTGACTGTAGAGGCACCTGAGTAAAGGAAAGATAAGGTAAGAACTAGAGCCGTAAGTGGCTCCCATTTTCCTCGTGGCTGTGGCCCATGACACTGCTGGCTGTGGCTGTGCGTGCTTCCCCAGTTGATTCACTTGGGTAGGCGAGCGTGATAGAGGCTTCAGGTACGGGAGCATCCCAGGAGCAGTGAGGGGCAAGTTTCCTGGTTTCCTGGTGCCCACAACTCTTAGTCAAAGGCCTCATCTCAAGTGAGTGAGATGTTAGAAGAGATGAGAGCAGTCGCCTGCTGAAAAGTGCCAGACAGTCCTCAGCTGGCTGAGAATCCAGGCATGACATGGTCTCGTGTTCCGTGTTCCGGTAGTGGCTCGAACAGTGTTGCTTAGGGAGAACAAAGAAACAGCAAACGTGAAAACCAGCGTTAGACACCTGAGTGGGTCTCAGTTTTGTGATAACCTCTGAGGATTTTCCTGGCCCATTTGGATCAGCCTCATGGGCAGAAGAGTCGAGCTCAAAGGGCCTCCCGAGGCCCCGTCGAGGCCATTGCCTCCTGGGCCAACGTCCACCCTCTGCAGCGCCCTGACAGATGGTCACCCAGGCTCGATGTCCACGTGTCTGTGCCTGGGGAGGGGCACCCTTGCTGGTGCTGCATCTGAGAGTTGGGGAGATGCCTGCACCTCTTCCTGCTGGGGGTGCTGGTGGTCAGTGTCTGGCCCTGGTGACTAGGGCTTCCAGGTGCACCCTGTCAGCGGCAGGGACCAGGGGTGCCCTTCTCTTCCAAGTGGGCTGCTGCTAGCCCTGCTGCTCCTGGCAGAGTCCAAGTTTGTCACTGCTGAACAGTTGTGTCCCATACATAGGCTGTTTGCCTGCCCTGAACTCTATCAATTCACTGAAGAGCAGGCGCCTGTTTGTATAGCCATTGTCAAGCTTTTGCCCCCACCTGTCACCCTGCTGGCTTGTCAGCTGCCGCTTATTGATTTCGTTTTCCTGTGTGGGCCCCTACTACTCAGGGCCTCTGAGCCACAGTTCTAAGCTGTGATTTTTCGGAACCGTCAGCCGTGCTTTAATTGTGCAACCTGCAGATGAGAAGGGGGAGGGGGACTGAAGTCATAATGAGAATCTGTGCAGAAGGAAAGGACTTTCCCACCCAAAGGGGAAATGACACTGAGTTGCTGAGCAGCCAGCCCAAGGAATAATAATCTTAGAAAAATGCAGCTCCCTAGAGTAAGGGAAGCCGCTTTGAGCCCTGCCCTTCCAAGCCCTTAAATAGCCGTGGGCTGAGTTGCTCTAGCTTCGTGGGCCAACTTGGGCGTTTAGCTTGGCTGCTGCCAGAACTTTACTAGGTACAGTGAAGGGTCCGCTGGGCCAGAGGCAGCGCCTGGGGACAGTGGCTTTCCCCCAGGCATGTAGCCCCCACCGGGCCGAAGCTGGGGGTGGGGCTGCTTGAAGGTTGCTTGCTTTGATGGGAAATGTCTCAAGTGGAAGAAGGGCAGTGGGGAAGAGTTTATGGGGCATGTGTGTTTAAAAGCCACATGCTAATCTGGGCACACACCCATCATCCCAATTTAGGAGGCTGAGGCAGGAGGATTCCGAGTTTGAGCCCAGCCTGGACAACTAAGTTTCACCCTTTCGTAAAGTAAAATAAAATGGCCTGGGGATATAATTCAGCAGTACAAAGCTTGCTGGGTTTGACCTCCAGGACCACAGGGGAGAAAAAGCCACATCCTTTTGACTTGCTAAGAACCTGCTTAAGCTGAGCCAGTATTCCTGCCCCTCGCGGATGGGTGTGGGTGGAGGGACATGGGACAGGACACCATGCCAGCTGGGGTGTCACACTGCCTTCTGGTCCTGGAGAGCCAGCTGGGGCAGGAACTCTGCCCTCCCAGCGATCCCTCTGCTCCCCAGTGGTCTGCCCAGCTGGCTGTAGAAGTGTCCTGATCTTAACTTGTCCTTCTCCAGAGACACTCAGAAAGAAAGCACAAAACAGATGGCAGTTGTGGTTTGGTTCGCTACTCACTGCCTTCTCAGCAGCTTCCCTCTGTCCCCGGCGTCCTTTTTGTACGAGCAGGAGGTTCTGGCTACAATAAACATCTCTTTCTCCAAAACATCCCAGGGAGGCAAGAGGGAAGCAGACGAACTTTGGTCCCTCTGCTGACCCCTGGCTATTGAGCACCTCTGTGCAGGTGATGCTGTGTGCTTCTCACATTTCACCCTGAGGACCATCCTGCCTGGGGTGCAGGTTGTAGGTCACACAGGAAGTGGAGTAGGCATCAGAAACAGATTGACTGCACCTGTCTGCTCAGTGTACAACGTCACGAAGGATTGTCCTCTGCAAGGTGGCACAACAGTTGTTCTAGATCTCTAAGCGCCTCCCAACTTAGTAGTCATCTTCCTCAAGTCCTTGCTCTTTTCTTTTTTGTGGAGATTGGGGACCACTGGCAAGAGGTATCAGTGGTAATGGGGACAACCTGCAGAGGAGAAGTTTTTTTTTTTTAAATTAATTGCCCAAGAAAAGACATCAAGTCTTTTACTTACATAAAGTGAGAGACTATAGAGATTGTGACTTATACTCCACATAGCTGCCAACTCATAAGTTATTGATGGCACAGGGAACTCCATTAATTGTGAACCAGACTGAAATGAATTGTGGACTTGCTCTTTCCTGGGAGCCTGGGTAGTGGTCGATACCATGAGGTGGTTGTTTGTTACCTGTAACGGTCAGTGGGAGAGATGCTGAGGTACCACCGTTCAGATGCTATAACTTTTTTGGTAGTACTGGGGATCCAAACTGGGGCCTTTGCACTGAATTTTATCCCCAGCCCATTTTTCAGTTTTTGATTTTGAGACAGGGTCTCATTAAACATCTGTCTTAGTTACTTTTTTGATTCCTGGGACACAATATCTAACACCTAAAACTTAGGAAAGGAAAGGTTTATTTTAGCTCACAGCTTCAGAAGGTCTCAGTCCATTCATGCATGGTGTGACATGGGTGGCAGAGGCCCACCTATAGAAGAACTGTTCATCTGTGGTAGACAGGAAGCAGCATTTGAGAGGAAAGGCAGAGCTGGCTTGTGCCCTTCCGGGGCATGTCATAGTGACCTTCCATTTCCGGGTCAAGTCCAGTGAGTGATGCATCTTTTCACCTGGGTCCCACCTGTTAGCAGCAGAGGAAATCAGTGGATTAACTCCTATGATTGAATTGCCTTCCAAACATGAGGTTTTGAGGGGACATTCCAGATCCAGACCATAAGAGCCACTTATTACCCACGCAGGGCTCAAGTTTGCAGATCTCCTCTTCAGCCTCCCATGGTGCCTGTTACCCCAGGCTCAGCCAAATCACTTTAACATCTTTACCTCTTCTACTCATCTCCATTCATCTCGTGTAGACAGAAGAGAAGACCTTTCCATTCTGTCTTTGAACTCTCGTTTTGCTGGAGTGTGACAGCCACCCATCTGCATCTCATGTGATGGATTTGGGCTGTAACAGGTGATGTAGAGGCTGTAGGGGCCCCGTGATGCCCCCCATCTTGTTGGAGTACAAACATCAGATTCGTACTGCATTACAGTCATGCTGTAATGACTGCGTTAATGACTCATGATTGAAGAAATGTCACAAGAAGACCATGCTGACCAAAGCAGTGGTATGGTTAGAGACCGCTGCAGCGTGCAGAGGTGGGTGGGGGCTGCAGGAGGACCTCACAGGAAAGGAAGGAGTCAACTTAACTTTGGAAAGTTGACAAAGATGTGGACGTACAGACAGGTGGGAGGTTACCAGCAACAGTCCAGTTCCAGATGTTCAAAAGATGAAGATGTTTAAGTGGAGGAGAGGTCTTGGGGATAGCAGAAGGGTTCAGCAATAACTACAGCTCCCTGAGAAGAGGACTGGGACTGACTTTGGTGGGCCTGAGAGGCCTGAGTAAGGAGCATAGTTTACGGCATCCACTTCGAGGAACCTGTGCTGGCCTTGGGAAAGGGAGTAGGTAGTTGTAGAATTCATTGTTCCTTTGTGCTTGGTGCCAGGGCCAAACAGATGAACTGCAGGCAGATCTGCCTGTTCCCGTTTCCCAGCACAATCATTGCTTGCTCCATGCTGGTGGCATGTCAGGAGGACCTGGGCCTGGCAGCCCTGGGGGTGCCTGACAAAGCTGTGGAGAGCCGTTTTCGCCTTCAAGAAGGCTGCTTCTGTTTTTGCCTTTCCCTGTAAAGACTGCAGCAGGCCACAGTGGAGGAATTCTGCAGACTGTTGAGAATGTGAAACTGAACTAGAAAGTAGCCAGGGGCAGATTGGGCCTGGAGGGACAGATGTTGACACCAGTGAGGAAGGAGAGCCCAGCTCTGGCTGGTGGGGACATCGCTGTAGGTGGTGAGGCACCGTGAGAGTGGGCCGGGGGTCACAGGCTGGCTGTAAACTGAGGAGAGGATTTGAGTATACTGCAGTTTGTACAGGGATCCAGTGGCCCTGCAGCTTGACTGGGAAGCAAGTTAACGTGCTTCTTCTGCCCCAAGTAGACCTTTCCTTCAGTTATGATCCCACTTAAAGGGTGCAGGAGATGGGGCAGGGCAAGGCCTGAGGAAAGAACCTTGGTTTGAGTCCGAGATGTCTCAGGGGCACCCCCATAAGGGCAGGGAAGGCTGCCAGCCGCCCCCGCACACACGGTGAGCTTGGGAGACAGCAGGTGTGGGCCTCCCTGGGGTAAAGTCTGACAGTGAATGAAAAAGGGAGATCAGAGAGAACCTGGATCCTTGCTTCTCCTAGCTGTGTCCACATCAGGAAACAGCACTGCCACTCACCTAATGACTTAAGCCAGAAGCTAGAGGTCCCATTCCTCCACTTCCCTCACCCAGTCTGAACTTTTGTGTGTGGGGGTGGGGTGGGGTTGGGATGGGGGGTGGGCCTGGGGGGGCACATGGTAATTCCGGTTGATTGTGTTTCCAAAACCACATTATGGGTGGGCCATCTGCATTTCCCCTTCTCCTGTGTTCCCCCTCGAATGTTCTTGCTGCCTCTATAATCAGTGTGCACAGAAGCCAGAGTGACCTTCTTAAAATGTAATTCAGGTCACTTCCTTCTTGGGCTTAAAACCCTCCAAGAGCTTTACTCTGGCACTGGAAAGAATATCCAGCCCCCTTTGTTGGAGTACGAGGTCCAGTCTGCCCTGCCACCTGTGCAGTCTTATCTTGCTCTCCGTTCTTGCTGCCCACAGCAGATAGGTGATTTGGTTTGGTTTAGTTTGGTTTTAGGCAGGGTCTCACTTTGTAATTCAAGCTGGCCCTGAACTCACTAGGTAGCTCAGGCTGGCTTTGAATTTAGTCTCCTATGTGTTAGGATTACATGTGTGTACTACCATGCCCAGCACCAGATAGTTTTTATGTACATGCCAAAATCATACCTGTCTTCAAGACTGTACGTGAGGTGTCTTCCTGCCTGGAGCCAAAAGAGCTTTCCAGTCCTAGCGAATGGCCTACGGTGGATCCAGCTTGCCCTGGGCAGCCTCAGGGTCATGGAGGGCCGTGAGAACTACTGTAGGAGGTAAGGTTGTCGTCCATGCCCTCCGTGGCACAGCACTAGGGCCTATACCACCATGTACGGTAGGGCTGTGGCTTTGTAGTCCCTTAAGGAGCTGGGAGACCATCTGCAGAGTCCATACAGCTGTGAAAAATGGCATTCTCCTTTTGTTTTGTATTTTAGCTCTGGAGTACGTGAACTTCATGATACTGTGCTGGCTTTCCTGTCCCACAAAGTCATGGAGGTACAGGTTGGAAAACATGGCAGGCAGGCAAAACGCTTCCCAACTTCTAGGGTTGTTGGGAAAACATGAGCGAGGCTCTGACCTAGCTGGAGACCCCAAGTGACAAGCTCCTATCTGCATGTGGGGAAGGAGCCGGCCTGCTTGAGAGAGAGAGGTGGATAGGAGAGACTGACAAGTTTGTCCTAGAGGTAAAGACCAACGAAGGAACATCTTAAGAGGTTGCTGGGCATGTGGCACACACCTGTCATCCCAGCATTCTGGGAGGGTGAGATTGATTTGCTGATGGCAAACTTGAGCCCAGCCTGGACAATTTGTGACTCAGTGAGACCCTCTCTCCAGATAAAACATAAAAAGGGCTGGAGTTATAGCTCAGGATGAAGGCCCTGGGTTCAATCCCCATTGCTACACACACACACACACACACACACACACACACACACACACACGTGTCGTCCAGGTCCGGTTCTCCAAGTGGTCCTATCAGTTCTGACCTTGGAATTGAAGCAGTCAGGGGCAGGAGGATTAGCAAGAGTTCAGTAGAGAGATAACTGGTTTGAACTAGAGGGATTTTCCTCTGGCCAGCCAGTCACCAGTGAATATTGTTAGGCCGCTAGTGAAACCCACTTCATTTCCCTTTCCTTGGGTAGTAGGAGGAGATAAAATCGACTCCAGTGTGGGCATGATTGTGTGCCAGATTGTGGCCAGGAGCCCTGCTGACCTTGCAGTCACAGACCTGGCTTTGGGGCCAGGCGGCCTCAGTCCAGATCCTAACACTGCCACTCTCTAGCTTTGGAACATTGGCAGGCTGTGTAGCCTCTGTATGTTGTGGCTTAGCATCTGTCAAACGGGCTAGTGACGGAAGATCCCAGCCCAGGGAGTGCAGGTGCCATCCAGCCTCTGGGAAGCAGTCTGCTCTGTGCCCGGGCAGCAGAGCTCACGGCGTGAGAGCTGCTGCTGGGACCAGCGCATGTTCAGACTGGTCTTATTTTGAAGACAACCCCCCTTATCCTTCATGTGTTTTGTTAGAGGACAAGTTCTGAGAGCAAAGGGCTCAAGTTCCCGTCACCTGGCCATCCTCCACCCTGGAGCCCTCTGTCCCCCTCCCTAGTATCCTTAGAACTCTCTGTTCATAAAAGGGAGGAGAGCCAGATTGGAGGATCTGAAGTCAGGAAAACTGAGTACAGCAGCCCCCCACCTATGGCCATCTGAGACCAGATGAGCACATTTAAAGTAATAAGGACTGAATAAAAACAGTACATGAGCTGTGACTACAGAATGCTAACTGTGGGAACTCAATCAGACTCAACCTCTGTGGTCAGTGAGTAGTCTCCGTCAGATCAGAACCTTTCACAATCATCAATGCACACGTCAAAGTGTCTGAAGGAGCCGGAGCCCCCTGCGGAAGCCACATGGCCCCACAAGCCAGTCGCTGGTGGGACTTTGCCCTCAGTTCTCCTGGGCCCAGGATTGATTGCCTGTCTCTGTCTCCTGCATCAGATTGAGCTTGGAGTTTTTGTCTGTTTCTAAAATAATCCAAACCATTATCAGGTGATGAGAATTTGTCGTTATTGGCTCTATTGGAAATTAGCAAATTTTAGAAAATGGTTTGATCAGTTACAGCATCATTGGAATACATATTGTGCTGGCGGGACCTCTTTGAAGGGGATCATACTTGGGAAGGTGAATTCTTGTGGCTTGTTAGGAGTCATTGATGGTGCAGTCACGGTTTGTGGTGATGGAGTGCTGCTCCTGGTAGCCACTGGCAGAGCTAGGGAAGAGATACCTCGGTAGCTTGGGAGCTCCCAGGCAGGCCAGAGGACTTTTGATCATAACCCCTTCCATTCCCCAGCTGTACGGCATGGGGTAGCTGCCTGTGTCTCTAGGTGTTAATTTCTTCATGCCACAAATGGGTAGTAGAATGTATGCCCTACTTCTAATAAGGCTTTTGTGGAGGAACAAGTATAATTATGAGTGTGAAAGCGTATGTAAATGTATGCATAGTAAGTGATTTTAGTTATAATGTGGTGAGCTGTAACCTAAGGCAAGTCCCTTAATCTCTGTGCCCACTTCTGTGTGTGTAATTGGAAATAATAGAACCAATTCTGTTGACTTCACAGTGTTGCGCTAAGGGTGAAATGAATTAATGCACATGGACGTGCTGTGTAGACATGCATGTGCTGTGTTCATGTTAGTTATTAATGCCGCCTTGGAACACAGCAGGTGTTACTGTTACTGTCCATGAGATGGGCGTCACAAAGAAGGTACATGGTAGGATGAGTAGAAAGTTGGAGAGGAGGTAGAGAAAGGGAGGATATTTCTAGCAAATCTCTGTGGCCCTTTTCAGTCCATCTTCTGTCCTTTCCCTGTCCCGGGTTGCTGTGGCTGACTCTTTCTGGCCTCTTTTCTCCTCCCTCCAAGTGAGAGAGCCCTTGACCTTCTACCTTGAGTTAAGTTCAGCGATCATCGTTATTTTGAAGCACCTCCTGTGAGCCACAGCCTCTCGAAAGAGACATAGCAATGTCATCAAATAAGATGAGACAAAACTTGGGCCACAGGGAGAACATCATCCCTGAGGAAGCCTTAGAAGTGTGCTCTCTGAGCTGGTTGTAAGAAGTGAATCAGATTTTGCCAGAAGGTCCAGGGAAGACTTCAGGACAAAGGTGTGTGTGTGTGGAGGGGGGGACACAGTATGGCTTGCAGTGGGTCACTGCCAGAATCGTGTTCCCTCCCTCCTCCGACCCACTTCTGTTCCTTCAGCTGTCTGCCCGATCAACACACGTGTTTTCGTGGTGCTTCACTTTAAATAGACAGAGGAAATTGTCCGTGCAGACACTGCTGCCTTGCTCCCCACGCCTCTGCGCCATCTCGGCATCCTTACCTCCCCTCGCCATGCCAGCCTCTGTCATTTTGTCTCTTGCTGGTAATCATTTCTTATGTGTAGAGTTGTCCCGGATGCTGTCCTCCCATCCTGTCCTCTCTTCTAAATTCCATCCAAAGTCTGAACTCCGTTGGACCGTAGGCCACACAAGATGTCAGGATGTGCCACCCTCTTTTGTGCCATGGAGTCTCACTTCAGACCTCGGTGTCCTTGGTGGGCGCCCACCTGGAGGAAGCTGGGCGTTAGCCTTCCCGGCTTTTGCGTTCAGTACTCCTTACTAGTTCTCTACAGCTCTTTTGTCTTAGCTTTGGTTTTTATTATCTGTCATTCTCGCTGCATTTCTGTATTTTTGTAATTATTTTTTTTTCCTCAGGCTTGGGTCCAGTTTTGCTCTATTTGTTGTGTAACCTTGGGCAAATTACTTACTCTCATTATACCTCCGTTTCCTTATGGGAACTCAGGGATCATTACAAGACTACCTCAAAAAGGATAAATTCAGACAATCCCTGTGATATGCTGGTGGGCCCACAGATGTCACAGAAAGTGTTATTTTTATTTATTTATTTTGAGACAGGGCCTTGCTCTATAGCCCAGGCTGTTCCTGAACTCACTTTGTAGCCCATGCTGGCCTTGGACTAATGGCAATCCTCTTGCCTCAGCCTTCCTAGTGCTGGGATTACAGGTGTGTGCCACCACACCCAGCATATGTGGCGCTGGGAAATCAAACTCAGGACCATGTGCTTGCTAGGCAAGCGCTTTAACTGCTGAGCTATTCCTCTAGCCCCAGAGTATTATTATAGTGTATTACATCATATTATTACCTTGCTATGGTATTTTTTTCTTAATTCTCTAGCTATATTTCTTCCTCTGTCAGGAAGTTTCTCCTTTTTGTTTTATTCCTCTTTTCAGCCTTCACCCTTCCTTTTCCTTTCTTTATATATTTTGTAACTGGCTTTGATAAACAGCTGAGCTTTTCAGATGATGCTTAAATTCGAATAGAGTATCAGGTTTCCCAATCTAAATTTAAAAATCATATCAGCAAACTTTTCATTTCCCTTTCCAGTGTAGATTGTGCTTCCTTCCATCAGTCCAGGCCTTGAAACCCTTTGTGCTAAAACGCCACTCCTCAGTGTCCACTCTTGAACATTCGTAAGGGCTCCAGACAAATTCTGCTCTTACGATTTCCTTCCAGTCCTCAGTCACTTCGCAGAGGTCTGTAGAATAAATTAACTTCAGAATTTATAAAAAGTCAGCCACCAGAGCTGCGTCAGTGTTTGAAGCAGGAGAGCCCACCCCAGACCGCACTGCCGCCGCCCAGCCCGCTGCAGGCCTCCCAGTGCTGGCCGTTTCTTCCTGCCCCTCCTCAGCTCTCCTCTCCCCTCTTCCTCCTCAGAGTCAGGATGTTTTTCCTTGCCTTTTTATTGTTTCACTAACCTGGCAGGTCTCCTTTGGCGGAGCCCTGCCACCGACTTCCTCTGGGCGTGAGCACGCATTGCAGTGACCACACAGGAGCTGGGAGGCCTGCCCGGCCAGGCAAGGCAAGGTGCTGCAGCCCCAGCTTCTTGCTCAGGGTGTCCCTTTGCTGAGGAGCCTCCTCTTTGCCCACTCTGAGGGCTGTTTAGTTTTCAGAGGTTGAAAGGAAGAAGGAAAATGGTGGCAGCAGGGTAGGTGTCCCTAGACACAAGGTAGGGACCGTTCTGCTCACCTGCTGAGCTGAAGGGATGTTTCTGACCTTCAACTGTCTGACTGTCAAGGCCTTAAAACAAACAAAAAAACTCCCTGGCATTAGTTTTAAAGCAAAGATCTTGAGGTCACATCAGGCCCTTTATCTTTCCCTCCTGCCTGAGTAGGCTGCATCCCTCCTTAGCGCTGAGGCCATCCCAGGGTCAGTTCTATTTTTGGAAAGCTGAGCCCAAAGTTAGGCTCCAGGCTGCGCACTGCCCTGGGTCTCACTCAGGTCAGTCAGGCAGATCCCAGAGAGAGAGAGTACAGGTTGCCTCCTCTGCGGAAGGGAAGCTGACTCCCTGGCTTGGAGAGCATGGTGGCCTGGGGAAGCTTTTTAAAACTGTGGTCATCAGACCTCAAACCCATGTGCATCACAATGTGTGTGGTTTTTCTTAGGGCTGCTCCTTTTAGGGTAAGAACAAGGAAGGAAGCGAAACTCCCTGAGAGCCCAGGACAGGCCAGATCCAGGGCTGATTCTTTTGTTCACACAAACTCATTTGGCTTCTGAATGTCCTCCACCCAAAATCATTACATCCGCAGCAGCGTTTCAAAACACAGTGGGAGAGGCTGGGCTGAGTAGGCGGCTGCCTTTCTGGGGAGATTAGAGCTACCCTCCCCCCATACCCCAGGTTCCTGCCTGCCCTTGAATATCCCACTGCTGGCCATCCGGCCAGAACTCCCCCTGGTTGGGAGGGTTCCTGGGGGGAGGCTGTGAGGCAGGAGGTGGGCGGGCGGGGGG
>PVKB01007603.1:0-31596 GCA_004027205.1 Ctenodactylus gundi
AGAGGCCCGGGTTCCTGGGCATAGCTGCTGTTTGCCATGGCATCCTATACACCGCACTCTTCGTCTCTTGATAAAGGGGAATGGTTGCTGACTTCCCACAGCACTTTTGATTCTAGGTTGTTGATTTTTAATGATAAGTAGTAAAAGTAAGCTAAAAAGGAAAATAGAGGGTATTCACAACTACGCTCAGGACTAGACCTCCCTCAGATGCCCTACTGAGCTACGTATCTGTTCCTTCTCAATGCTCTTTGCACAGTCCAAAACAGCTTAATACTTTATCAAATAACATCACCACAAACACGATTCCACAGAGGAAAACTATCCCTAGCTCCACTTCCGAAATGTAATTCTGACCCGTCCCAGATGGACTAGACATGAAATGCCTGTGTTCCCCAAAGAAATCACACTCCCTTCAGTCCCAGGCATGTGATCTCTCCCCATGTCCCTAACAAAGGCAATGCACAAAAATGTAATTGCGTATTGTTCAGTGTAGATTTTTTTTTTAAATCTTGGCGTGTAGTCTCACAAATTGTCATTCGGCAGTGCTGCTAGAACAATCCATCTATAACAAATTTAAAAAGCACGTTACTAGTGAAGAATCCTGAATCAAGACCCAGGAGGAAAGAAAGATGACAGAGCCTTCCACATTCAGCTGAAGCCCTGCAGGCTGATGGGATAAAGGTGCCTCAGAATCATAACCTTCCTGAAGATTGCATCTCAACTTCAAGACACTGGGACTCACACAAATCTCAACTCCTGAAACCGGTTTTAGGAAACCTGAGGTACAGCTCATCCTCATTATTGAGGGATGCTGTATTTGCAAATTGCCTACTCATTAACATTTATTTACAACCCTAAAACCAACACTCAGCACTTTCATGTCCACAAGTCTGCAAACACGCATTTTTCCGGCTAAGACTGCATAAGACCCTTTCTGCAGTCTATTTAATGCCATATATTTTTCTGTTTTCATTGTTTCTTTTGTTGACGATTTTATTGCTTTAAAATGGCCCCTAAGTATAGCTCTGAAGGCAGTAATGCGTCTAGAAAGAAAAAAAATGTCCGTGTTTGGTAAGGTTCAGTCAGATGTGGCTTCTGTTGCTGCTGGCTGTGAGTTTGGTGTTAGAGAATCAACAAGACAACCATTCAGGAAGAGAAAATATGAGACCACTCAGGACAGTGCTGAAGTCATATTGCAGTGTAAGAAGCTATGGAAGAGATGGAAAGTAGTAACATTTGTGGATGCATAAGATGAAAATCAGAAAAAAAAAAGCTTAGCAGATGTTGTTGGCAGACCGAGAGTTAAAGTAATTTACAGTCGTGTTACTCAGAGTAAGGAAAATGCTAAACTCTCCTCAGCTAGCGCTAGCTAGCTTGCTTGTTTCAAAAGGCAGCAGACCTTAAAAAAGGTTTGAATTGCAGAATGACACTTTCTACAGAAGAATTTAAGAAAAACAACTTTATTGAGATATTATTCATATCATTATATATTCAAAGTGTATAAACTAGTGATATTCGGTTTGTTTAAAGTTGGGTTATCATCACAGCTAATTTTATATTTTCATTAAGCAGAAAAGAAATAAGTGTTAGTGGCCATTCTCCTTTTTTTCCTCTCCAATCTATCCTTACTCCCTAAAATATTTGTTATATGTTACAGAGAAGACATGATCCAGAAGAGCTGATTGTTAATACTGATGACATCACCTTGCTTTAGAAGGGTATTATCAAAATAAGCTATGCAACACAAACAGCCTCGTAAGGCCTTGGCTTTTCCCCCAGTGACAATATCTAGCACATAATAAAGGTAACATGCACTAGGATTAAGAGTTCATAAAGAAGAACTTGGGGAAAAGATACGTAATAAAAAGAGATTAAAGATCTCTAAGTTTTGAAATTAGCAAAGTTTTAAATCATTATACTTTTGCCTTGAGGAGATTAAATAACATGCTGAAAGAGATTTTTAATGTGATTATAAATATAGCAAATACTGAGAAATAAAAATAGTTGAGATGGATTACTGTGTTTCATAGTATTCACCTTTCACTAAATTGGATTTAGTTTTTACTTCCTGCACATAGTCCTTTGTCTGTTTTCCCAAGTCTGCAACTGGATGCTAGATGTGCTGACAATGCTGCAGTACCAGAGAACCTCTCATTTACCTGGTTCTTGCCACCGGCCAGGTATGTGATTTCTGTGACTTTCAGACCAACCTTCCATAATCCCATACTGTACCTCCAACAGCCACACAGTGGAGGGTTTCCAGCTCTGCAGGTGATTCTCGGGTATACTCTTAGTGACGACATGACCACACACCTTCCTCTCTAATCTCTCCTTATCGCTATTTCCCTTTCATAGCACAGGTGTCTGTGGCTTATATTCCTGTCAGGTAAACTGTTAGCCACACATGGGACCTGAGTGTACTGGACAATCATCAACGGGACACACTTTTTATACTGTAATCTAACCATCTGACTAGAGCTGTTTTCTGGATCTGAAATGTTCAGTGTCCCCCTTTCTCACCATTTGTGTTCCCCAACCCTCCTTTCCCTACTCTTCAAGCCCCACCTGGCTCTGAAGATCCTGCCCCTCCCAACTGCTCCATATCACTGCTCGATAGATAAAAATCAATCAAGTCATATTTTAGTACTACAGGAGGTGCTTAGAAGGAAAAGAGAAACCTAATGGATATGCAATAGATATGTGTACATTTAAAAATAATATAAATGAAAGTGAATTGACACTTGAATATTTTAAAATCATCTATCTATAGCTTCTATTACTGCTCATTATTCTTTTTCAGAATCATGTACATATTTCCTATCCACTAGAAATGAAATGAGAGGTTATATCAAAAGAAACTATATCAAAGTCTCAATAAAATCTGATTGATGTCAGGTGAAAGCTTTTTAAATGAATTTTACTTAAGCAAAACCTTGCTCAAAATCAATCAAGTTATCAAGGACATAAAATACTTCAAGAACAAATTAATACCGCATTACAGAGTCAGTCAATAAAGGTAATCTACATAAATAATCAGTAGAAAACACTCCAAGGCAATATTTTCAAAGCTTCAGAAATATTCACGGTAAGATGTAGTTTTCCCTATATTTTTGAGATCTTGAAATGAGGCTTTTATTACAAGGTAGATTAAAGAAAATAACCTAAAAGTGAGTATTTTGTTGAATAATATGAAATTCAATTTTCTTAATTCTCAATACAATCATGAGTTAATAGTTCATGTGCACAACATGCTCTATGCCAATAATTTATGTACAGATCTAGTAAACTAGCAGGAGTTTAGGGTGTAATGCGGAATGGTCCAGCTGTTGCCTATTAGCTTGGGCAAGAATACTGCCATTGTTTTCAATATGTGCTTATTTACAGCACATACTATTCTTATTCCCCCAAACCCCCATGCACTCAAGGATTTTACCCTAGAACTTCTGCCTGGGTGCATTCTGCTGATGAGTTTCCCTTAATCTTTAACTCATGCCACTCCAAAGAAAGTTCAGTGGAGATACCAAGAGGTTGGAGACACAAAGAATTTGAAATCTGTGAGGAGGAAAGTCATATAAAGTGAATAGAGACAGCCCAAGAGAAAAGCCATGTGGGTTAAAACCAGCAAGGCCAAATAGGCAGAGCAGTGAAGCCCCTTGGAGTTAATATCTCACTGTAACCTGTTCTAGATGCTGCACAAGGAATGACAGGCTTAACGTTTGTTCTAATTTTTTTTTTTTGCTTTAGTTCCTTTCCTTCTTCATATTTATCCCTTTGAAATGGTAATGTGGTAAATTGTTGGAAGTACCTAATTTTTTTTTTAAATGGGGATCATAGCTAAGAGATTGCTTTGAGTCCCAGAGGATGCTTTTGACCAAAATTTTTCAACAATATTGGGACTGTTAAAACTTTGACTACTCTTAAGGATGGACTAAACACATTTTGCATGAGACGGACACGAGCCTTATGAAAACTAGAAGAAAAATGTCATGAGTTAGATCTAAAATGTCCCTCTAAAGTCTTAACTTTAGAGGTAAGATCTGGAGAGATAAGGGAATCCATTAATGTCGTCAAACAAAGAAAACCTCCCTCCTTTAAGTTACAGGTGTTGAACATTTTGTCTCACCAATGAGAAAGAATGATACATGCTCTTTACACATAATAATTTCTTACACCAATTGCAAGGCAAATGCACAGATTCAAGGCAACAAAATTTGAATGTTAAAAGTAAAGAATGTTGGACCCAAAGAAAGAAATAGAAAATCATTGGAAATATCTGTAAACTATGGTGTGACACTGTTCTTTTTTAATGATGTAATCTGTCACAAACACACACACACACACACACACACACACACACACACAGGGAAAGCAACCATCACCATGCAGCTGCTCTCAAGATCTGCATGCCTTTTTAGAAGCACTAGTATACTTGTTCAAAGCTATTTCTCTTCCAATGACAGAGGCATTGGAGGAAGTGTTTTCACTGTTTCTAACCACAACTCAGTTCTAGCAGTTTAGACTAATGCAGAAGAATAAGGATTCGCTGGGCTGGAGAGCAGTACTCTACAGTAAGTTTCAAACATTGAAAAACAGAACAAACTTCTTAAGAAAGCCTGGTGGGAACCTCAGAACTCAGATAAATCTCACTGCAAGAAGAGACTGAAAGGGAGTTTCTAAGCATTTTTCTTATTAATTGCCTTCATTATGATTTAGATCTGGAATGACCTCAAAAGCCTCATGTATTTGGATGTAGTGGAATACCTATGGAACCATGTACCATTGGGGCCTGACTGGAAAGTGGATTCTTGGGTCTTATCATGGAGGGATTATGTCAATTTCTTGAGATTAGGAAACACCCAGAATAGAGTTTTCAGTGTAGGAGATTGACTTGTGGTCCAGGAAATTGGAGAAGATCAATCAATCTTCAATCTGAGTGTGGTTGGCCCAGCTGGCAACTTGGCTAGAGGAATAGCAGAGCGGTTAAAGTGCTCATTTAGCAAGCACTGGCCCTGAGTTTGATTTCTCAGAACCACATAAATAGAGCGTGGTGACACATGCTTGTAAACCCAGCATTTAAGAGGTTGAGACTGGAGGATTGATGTGAGTCTGAGGCTATCTTCAATTACATAGTGAGATCAGGACCAGCCTGGAATAAAAGTGAGACCTTGTCTAAAAAATATTTTTTTAAAGAACTAAATAAAAGGAAGAAGAAACATTGCTACAGTTTTTCCTGGGAAAGTTCTGGCCTTCGCCTTAGTCTCCAGACATTGATTTCACGCCTCCTTCACTTGGCTTTCTGTCTGCCATGTCATGAAGAGCTTTTCTCTAACTAGACCTCCACCACGTGCAAACACTAGGCTGCCCATTAATGGACCTTCTAAAACTGTGAGTTAAAAAATAAATCTTTCTTCTCTTAAGTTGTGGAGTTTTCTGTCCCAGCATCAAAAAAGTAATTAAGAGTGCCTTGTTCACACTTGACAGCATGACACCAGACTTCATTGTATTGTAAAGAGTGTGTCTTTAGTATATTGTGCTTTTCTTCATCATGACCTTTGAATTCTTTTGTTGTGAGTCCTGGGGATCTGGGGCCTCCATTATTTTAGCTTTTTTGGTCCACATCTACATAACACTCAATCATTACCAGCATCTCAAGAACAGAGGTGGAGCTGTCTTGCATCAGCAGAGCACTGCTCATTTCTGAAATCACTGGATTAAAAAATGTAAAGGATCTGAGCAGTTCCCCTCACCCACATTTTTTATTTCCACATAGACCGTATAGGACCTAAAAATAAATAAATAAAAATGTGCTTGATCATATGGCTTAGCACTAGAATTCAGGGAAGCAGGAAGGAAAAGAAATAAGTTGTTGCTCAAAGTAGCTAACATATTAATAAATAAATATTAATATGTTTGATGTATATTGTGATACTTGATTTTAGGCATCATCTTGATTATATTCAGAGATATGCAGATAATTGGTAAAACATTATTTTTGTGCATATCCATGAGAGTATTCCTGAGAATGGTGTTTGAATCCACTTGGCTGGGACACCGTCCACTTGGCTGAGAGCCCAGAGAGATCTAAAGGGCAGGGAAGGATGAATTCATTCTCCTCAGGTAATGAAACACCTTCATCTCCTGCTCTAGCGTTTCAAAATTCCAGGTTCTCTGGCCTTAGGACTCCAGAGCTTACACTAGTGGCTCCCCCGTGTCTAAGGCCTTCATTCAGCCTCAATCTGAGAGTTACACCATCAACGTCCCTGATCCTAAGGCCTTCAGGCTTGAAATTCTACCTGCCTCCCTGGTTCTCCAAACAGTCTGCAACAGAATGTAAAACAAATTCTCTTAAAAGTATAAATCATTTTTTGGTGGGATGACAATGGAACAGTATACCACATTCTTTCCGTGACCTTCTATTCTAGAAGCAAACATATGATTTCCATTGCCAAGACTGTACAATGAGTGAGTACAAACATCATTCTCATCTACAATAATAAATCCTAAGGAAGACGCACCAAGTAGATTTTCTGGGAATAGCCAACAAGTTTTCAATTTATAGTCCCCGAGTTCATGTACCTTTTTAATATAATTCTCTGGTAAATTTTTCCTAAGATAAGATCTATAATATTTTAAGCAATTATGAGAAATGTGATACCCTAAGATGAAGAAAAATAGCATTTTTTATTATAACTTAATGTCACTTGAAACCAAATAGCCTATTCATCATGATCTCTAGTAGTTAGATCATATCGTGCATTAGATCATATGTGAATACAAGATGTCAACATGAAAGGTCCAAGTAAATATGAACTTTCCAATCTAAAAATAATGATAGCATTGTGGCTGTGGATTCTATATAAAAAATGTATGAACCCAATATAAACTTTTTTGGTAATATGAAGGATTTTCAGTTTTTAAAGAAGGAATTACTGTGTATTAGTAACTCCTAGGCAAGGCACCACTTGTCAACTTCCCTGTGAGTACCTCATGATAACAATTGTTCTAGAATATAACATTTTCATTTAACTGCTTAACTCAACTGATAAGGATGTCAAACAGTCTGAGGTATATTACACAAGGATTTGATAGAAACTACAATTTTAATGATATATTATAAGAATGCAATATATGAAAAAAGCAAGATTTAAAAACAGTAACTTCTCTGCTTTTAATAGAGTTCCACCTGATGGACAATTGTTTCCTGCTGTATGTGTTTTAATTTAAATAATTTTGCCCATCTAGACTGAATGTATCATTTTCCCGGGAATTCTAGTGGAAGAGCAAGGAAAAACACTGCATCAAATTGTTGCTGTCTTATGCCAACACAATGGCTGCTATTAGTACGGTAGGGAGGACTTCAGACAAAATTGATAACGTATTGTTATTTTAATCCGTGTGATGTTTTGGTAGCACTCACATGATTGGCATGGCTCACAGTATTAATAGCTCTTTTTATTCACCACATGCCAAGGGCAGTTAAAAGTCATACATTAGCACCTTTTACACAGCACACTAAAATAATAGACCACTGGTATTCTCATTGTACAGATGAAAAAAAACAAAGTACTAAGAGGTTAGGTAACAAACAAAAATTGTATCTATCCAAAGACAAAATTTTCACAAGGCAGTTAATTTTCTAAACACAAAAATGAACTCTGTTATGAACAAGACAGAATAATATCTCTCCAAATGAACCAGGCCTCAGGCCAGACAGCCATCTGAAATTCAGCCATGGATGAAAACAATCAATTATTTTCGAGTGAATTTCAACTTGCTTGGGAAGACTATAGCACCACACATTACACCGAATAATAATTTGAGTGTAAAAAGTGCATGCTAAGAAAGTATATTTCTTAGGGGTTAAAAATTAAGAGGTAAACTAAACTGGAATTTTAAACAGAATTCTGAGGAGATTATTATTTTTATTGGCAAGATTCAAATAATTGTATTTGTTAAAAGCAATGAAGGAAGCAATCCCTACTTTTTAATTACTTTACAACTCAAAAACGAATTTTTATGTGACTTGATTGTGCTCATTCATTGGAAGAATTGTTAAATGGCTTCAAGTGATTGCATGAAATTCATTGCACTATAACATTCTTCAATTACTAAATTCCTAATATCAAGAATTCTTCACTTTTTGCGATTAAAATTGAGTTATGAGAGTAAAGATGCCTTGATCAGATCTTAAAATGAGTCTATTATATTCAATATGAAGTGATAGGTTGTATTATGAGCTCCCCTGGAGCAATCTGCTGTGTATTCTAGCTCTCAAAATTAATATTGACATTACTTCTTCAGATGCAATTTATATAGGTTATTTATAAACGATATAACAAATGTGAACCAGTTAATAGTTTTAAATGATAGATTTTTAGCCCCTGGTGTTTTTAATCAAACTTTTAACTTTCAATAAGAATTTAAGAAAGAAGTTCACTCAAAGCTTAAGTATTTTTTAAAAGTTTCCTAAAGAACAGGAGAGGTGAGATGACAAAATAATAGACTGCCATTACAGAGCCATAGTAAAAAGACAGCTAAGTAGGCACATCAGGATTGAAAATACCAAAACACTTGTGCACACAGATGCACTGAAAGTATTGATGTTGCCTATGATTAGGCATTATTCGTAATCTTTATCAGCATAAATATTTTAATTCAAATTTTACTGGTATGAAAGAACAATTATTTTTTCTGAGTTTGAAGTGGTATTTCCCCCACTATTTTTGTTAATATATATGTAATACGTAGTATTTACAATGAATTTAGGTGTTTCGTACACATATGTATCATACTGACTTTACAATCCCTTCCCATTTTCTACCCTCCCACCCCCTCACTGTCCTTCCCCCGACTCCAGCTATCACTTCGTATGTTTCCAAAGAATGCCTGTGTTCTGGATTTTCCAAGTCCGAGAAACCATACAGTGTTTAACATATTAATCTTCCACACCTAAGTCATTTCACTTAAGTCACCACTCTACCTCAGCTTCCTATTCTTAAATAAATTTATGTTCTATGTTTGAGGCATCAACATGATATTAAAAGATGTATATGAAGACAACAAAATGATCACTTTGCTGAAGGAAATAAATATATCCATCCTTTCACATTGTTAGTTTTGTGTGTTATACGATAGTTAAAAATCTACTTAGTTAAAAAAAATTCCCTAATCCTATTTTGTTAACTACAATCCTCAGGTTGAAGTACTGAATTTTTTGTAATATTTACTTTGAGAAAGAGCACACTGATAATTTCTATTATGTTTTTATTTAATACATCTTTCATTATAATTTCCTTAAATGATTTTGGATAGTTTTGTATACAATTTAGAGGCAATATTTGTTTTTGAGCAAAAAAACAGGTAAAGAAAAAAGTTAAATACTTTTATTAAAGATCCTTCATGAAGTTAAACATACCTTTTTAATAAGTAGCTGTGTTAGGTTTTTGATTTTTGTTTTGTTTTGTTTTGTTTTGTTTTTGAGACTGAGTCTCACTATGTAGCCCAGACTGGCCTCAAACACACAGCACTTCTGGCCTAGTCTCCCAAGTGCTGGGTTGACAGGTGCATCACACCCAGCTTATGTGGTGCTGGGTAACTGACCCCAGTGACTTCTGCTCTCCAGGCAAACACTCTGCTGAGCTATGCCTCACCCCAAGCTTTTCATCATTGTGACAAAAGGCCTGAGATATAAAAAGAAGAGAGTTTTATTTTGAACCACAGTTCTAGAGGTTTTAGTCTGTGAACAATTGGTCCTATTTCTTTCAACCTGTGGCAGAGCAGAACATCTTTGTGAGAAACATGTGGCAGAGGGGCTTGTATATCCCATGGTGCCCAGAAAACAAAAAGGGAGGTCCCAATATCATCTCCGGCAGGCATATCCTCAGAGACATAACTTCCTTCCCCACCCCATATTTGATGACCTCCCAATATAGTTCAACAGACTGACAACAAACCTTTAACATATAGGAGGCTGGGAGAGCAATTAAGATTCAAACTATAGCTGTAAAACTGTTTTTGGAAACTTTTTCAGAAAAAAATAATTAAAATTGATAATTTTAGAAAAAATAATAGACATGAATGGGCAGAGAATAATTTGCAGAGTACAATGTTACGTGTTTTCCCATTTAGAGAAAGTACTCTTAAATGAAAGAGATTTTCCTCCTCAATAAATCCAATAATGACTGGAAAAGAACAATGACAACAGATATGGAAAAGTGTTAGGATGAATTTCATTTCACAAGAAGGGGTAGACATTTTCAGCCTTAACTGTAAAATCACATTTAAGCAAAGGACTCCTTTGTACATTCCTCAATTTCAGGAATATTTTTGGAAGTTCTGAAATTTTCATTAGCATTGATTAATTTTATTTCAGAATTAAAGGAGCAACACACATTATATTTTAAATAAATAATTTAAACCATAGTTTCATTCACCAGTGCTTCGTAAGCATATGTAGCAAATAATTAAAAATCTGCTTCTCTCTCCTGAATTCTCACAATTAGCCCCATACCCCAAATCAGCATGTGACGTGCTACACATGATATTGAGTGACTCCACCACCACATGAAACAGAAAGCGCTTGTTACTTCACTGAGTAAAATGCGTGAAGGTGAAGGCACTGGGGCCAGGACAAGGACAGCAAAGTGGCAAGTGACAGAAATGCACCAGGTGAATTCTGGTCTGAGAAAAGCATAATCCAAGAATGGGCAGTTTGCCAGATTTTTAAATAACTTGGCCACATGGTATTTTAACAGGACCAAACCAAAGTGATCACATGATGACACTTAAGAAGCTGCTGTGCATTCTTGTGTACAATATGTGTGTGTGTGTGTGTGTGTGTGTGTGTGTGTGTGTGTGTATGGGGGCCCGCCTATGGTACGTATATCGTCCTAATATATATATATATATATATATAGCTGTACACACGTGCACGTGCGTGTGTGTGTGTGTGTGTGTGTATGGGGGCCCGCCTATGGTACGTATATCGTCCTAATATATATATATATAGCTGTACTCACGTGCACGTGCACGTGTGTGTGTGTGTGTGTGCATACCATGTGTAGACTTCCTATTGTACATAACTATATATGTATGCTTTCTTCACTTTTAAGCATATATAAAACTTTAGAGATGATCCAGGTAAGTCGATAGATGAGAGACAGATGGATATGTAGACAGATAATTTTCTATTACTTCTCCTGTTTTCAATATAGAACGTAGACCTATCATGTCTGTCTAGACGGTTTCTCCTTGAAGAAGTTTGTAAG
Source organism: Ctenodactylus gundi (assembly GCA_004027205.1). Classification (NCBI taxonomy): domain Eukaryota; kingdom Metazoa; phylum Chordata; class Mammalia; order Rodentia; family Ctenodactylidae; genus Ctenodactylus; species Ctenodactylus gundi. The sequence goes on from PVKB01007603.1 coordinate 11,268, forward strand.
GTACTCAAAAGCACTGTGTACTCAAGTACATTTTTTTAACAAAAAACAGCAAGCAGAAAAAGACTAAAATAGATCATTTAAAAATAACTGTGTACAAAATTATCCCCGATGGAGACATAGAATTATGTTAATGTTTGGGAGAATTTATAATGTGACCTAAAAACCAATACAGAATTTCAGAAATTGCTGCACCATGGACACAAAGCAGGTAATCTAATTTTTTGTTTGTTGTTTTAGATCAGGTTTTTTTTTTTTTTTTTTGGTATTAAGTACTTTAGATGACAGAACGATAATACCTGAATTTTTCTTTCTGGTTAGAATTCTGCATGCCAAGATCTGACAGTATTTCCCTATATTTCTTTTCTCCGCAATTACTTTGTTTTAATGATCTTAAATTTTTGAGAAATTTTCTAGACTGTACTTGATGGTTATGTTTTACATATTCTAAAAGATGAGACAGGAAATGAATAAATGAAACAAGATTGGCAAAATCTAGATAATTGTTGAAGGTGAGTGGTGAGTCTATTCTGCTTCAATGTGTCTGGAAAATCTTTAAATAAATTTGTTGACTTGATATAGATTTTTGCATTTAGTTGTTTTCATTTGAAAATAAGACCCTAAAACTAATAACAATCACACAAGAAATGACTCACAAAACATTTACCAAACTTGTTATAATTCATCTGCTATATATTATTGAACTTGAATAGTCACCTGAGATAAACATTTTTGAGAACATTCATCTGAGCTTGATGGGATTGGTTGTAGTTCTGAAAAGCTTGCATCTTGCCACCCTCACAGCCTTGCTGACCATGTTTTGGTGTAAATACACACATATGGATACACTTGAGAAAGTCTCAGTATAAAAACAACTTATCATAAGCCGAGCATGGTGGCACACACCTGTAATCTCAGCACTTAGGAGATAGAGGCAGGAGAATTACCATGAGGTTAATTTTAAAAGTATTTGCTATTTAAAAATATAAACAATACCCTTTTCACTTTCCAAAAATTCACTCCTCTCTCCTGCCATCTGCTGGTTGCTTTTCTTTTCCAGCAAGTATTGGTAATAAACTATAAATAATAAATTAGACAATCTCACCTGCTCCTTCTTAGCAACCATTATAGGAACTTGGAAAAAGGACTTCTTTGGAAATGACTTCAAATAATAGTGTAGTAGTTACAAAGTAACAGACTCTAAATCCTCAAACTGGTCACTTTTCAAATAATAACTGAAGCTATGAAGATGGGTCTAGAGACCAATACTTCATAAATATTATTTATTATTTATGAATCAGTGGACCTGAGTCCGTTCTGAGTACCTGGACCATGTCTGGCTTATTTATTTATTTATGTTATTATTGTTATATATTATTTTGGTCTGGTACCAGCTGCTGCGTCTTCTGGTTACTGGTAAATTTTGCAGTATTGAGTGGGCTTCTCTTCTTAATGGTACCAGATCATTTAACAAAATAGAGAATGTTTTAATAAAATTACAAAAATGTTTGGAAAACAAATTTTGTTTACAACCACTAAGCTCCAATGAAACATGAAAATCAAATAGATTCTGGGGTCACAGAGGCCAGTGAGGAGTGGAGAATGGATGGATCATTTGAGTTAATTCCTTAAATCACAACACTGCATCCTTAATATATTCATGTAATTGAATGACTTAATGTCTCCAAATAGCAAATCACATAGCTTCGTGTAAATAGCGAAGGCAATAGTCCACTTTCCCTACCTGCAAATATTAATTACACAATAATGACATTGATATAACAAGTCAAAGAGATAATGAAGTAAACTGCCCATTAAGAATATGACTAAACAGGCATCAAGTCCACGTAATATTTCACACTTCCTGTGGCAAACTTGTTAAAACGCTGCAGGAGAATAATCCCTAAGGGTTTGCTGAGCCAAGTTCTTTCTATACGATGGGAGTGATGGGAAATACAAGATTAGCATTATGAAACATGAAACTTGATTCTTATTAGGGTAGCAAAATTAAATATATGTACAATAATTTAAGAACAACATAAACACTTTCTAATTCTGTGTGCTTTCAGATATCCAAGAATCAATTCATCTCATAGTTGAAATTTAATTGTATGTTAAGATATCTGTGTGTTTGCTAGTGTTTTTTAGTTGTATTCATCAGGGCTCTTTAGAGACACAATACCAATTAGATTACATGTATGAGAGAGAGAGAGTTTAAGGTATTAGGAATTGGTTCATGAATTAACAGGGTTTGGTAAGTGTGAAATTGGCAGAGTAGGATGGCAGGTGGGCGATTTATGTGACAGCTGATGTTGTACGCATAGGTTCAAATTCAGTTCAAGAAGGATTTCTATTTTGCAGTCATGATCACACTTTCTTCAGAAAATGTTTTTGTCTTTGCTCTTAAGACTTTCAACTACTTAGGTAAGACCCACCCACTTCCTATAGCACAGTCTAATGTTTTAAATATTTTGTTTTGGTTCATTTTCTCAAAATTACTCTTCTTAATAGTATATATTTGTGGTACATAATTACATTATACTAGAGGGAACTGATGCATGTACACATTGCAATTTAATCATTTCTACTTTCTTTTTTCCCTTTCCACCCTCCTCCTTCTCCCTTTCCCAAGATCCCCCACATGCACATATCTCTCTTATTCACTTTGTTCTTTTATTTATTTATACTTGGAAGAAACCACAAACATTTAATCTTATGTTTTTTACTATTTTGCTAAGCATAATAGTCTCAAGGTAAGTCCATCTTCCTGCAAATGACTCAAATGTATTTTTATGGCGAAGTAGACCTCCATTTTATATATTTGCAAATATGTATATGTGTGTGTGTGTGTGTGTGTGTGTGTGTGTGTGTGTGTGTGAAATTTTCTTTATCCTTGCCTTCTTTGACAGACATGTCTTAGCTGATTCCAAGATGTAGCTATTATGAGTTGTGCCACACAAACATGCAAGTGTCACAGTAATATGATGTCTTTAACTCCTTTGGAAACTTCTGGCTCTTCCTCAAGCCATAATAATGATGAAAGCTGAATGTTTTGAATTGGCTCAGGATATCAAGGCAGCTACAACAGTATAATTAAAGACACCAAAGAGGACTACCTAACTGCTTCTAAAGTGGCCAGAAAGGTGGAAAGAGCGTTTGAAATGAGAGGGAGTGTTTGGAGGGTGATTAATGACATTGTGCATTTTGTTATAATATTTTAACAAACATTCATCACAGTTTTCTATCATACCTTGTAGATAGTTGGAAGAAAATCACATTCATCATAGCACTTTCTACAACTAATGGAATTCTGTTTTTAGACAGAGTCTTGCTCTGTAGTTCAGGCTGGTACCGAGCTCACTATATATCCCAGTATGGTCTCAAAATCAAAGCAATCTTCCTACCTCAGTGTTGGGTTTGTGGCATGTACCACCACACCAGCTTATGTGGTGCTCAGGAACAAAACCTCAGGGCCTTGTGCTTCCTAGGCAAGCCCTCTACTCACTGAACTACATCACCAACCCAATAAATGAAATTTAAATACCATGGCCCTGAATAAAATTTTTTGATATTTCTTTCACTAACAAGTTAATGTTTTTCCTTGTGTCTAGTGCTTTCAAGAGCATGGTGGCTGGGCTCAAAAAAAAAAAAAAATGTTCCAAGAGGAAACTTTTGAGAAGCACTCAAGATGCTGAAAATAGATATTTCATTTGACCCAGCAGAACTTTTTTTGGGCATCTTCCCAAAAGAGTTATATTCATCATACAAGAGTGATACATACAAACCCATGCTTGTAGTAGCACAATTTATAATGACTACATTTTGGAAGAAGCCAATATGTCCAACCACAGATGAACAGATAAAAAAAGATGTGGTATATATACACAATGGAATGTATATACACCAAAAAAAAGACAAATTTGAGTCATTTGTAGAAAAATGGGTGCACCTTAAGACTATTGTGCTCAGCAAAATGAATCACACTCAGAAAGTTAAATATTATATGGTTTCTCTAATATGAGAAAACCAAACCATAAAAGAGTAAGAGATACAGAGGAAACAAGATGATGAACTTTGTGGAGAGGGAAAGGGAAAATGTGGGGGTGGGGAGGGCAAAAGGGTTATAAGAGGAAAGGGATGTGACAAGTAAATAATAAAAAAAAAGTTTTAAGATATACATGAAAGTTACTGTGAAACATGTGAAATTACTCCGCTAAAGTCAAGATAAAAGGACCTCAGCTCCTCTTTCCCATATTGGCTGTTACTATTCCACTACTACCCAATACCGGAGGCATGACATGGGCAAGTTAAGACAGAGACCATTGCCCTAATCAGTTCTGGTTATAATATCTTATTTTTACAAAAATAAGTAACATTTCTAAGCACACTGAGAGTGCAGTGCCCTTCACACACCTGAGTGTCACTGAAGTGTCTGTACCTGTACACCAGGGTGTAGGCACCACATGAAGCATGGTTGCTGTGCATACACATGCAACATTTAGAGTTTCTTCATATTAAAAATCTCATCTTTTAAAAAGTACCACATTCTTTCATGCCTGTATATATGCCATTGCCCCTCTCTTTGAAAACTCTCTGTATTCTTTCTTATATTTACCCAGATTTTTTTTTCTTCATGAAGCCTTCTCTGACCACTCCAAGCAAAATTCACTTCTTCATGCCCCTGAAGTACCTAATGTACATCACTAATGTTGTATGGATTTGGCCATTAGTAACAGAGTGCTTTCCTCATATGCACAAGCCCTGGGTTCAATCCTTATCACCACTGTACAAATAAATATTGAACATCTTCTATGTGTCAGATACTGTGCTGAAACTTCAGCAGTAAACAGAACAGACAAAGTCTGGGACCTCAAGCAATATTTATTGTAGTGTGTGTAGGTAGATAATAACCAAGTATATAAGTAATTGTTTAATTTTTCAAAACAGATTAAAAGTTCTGGGGAAGCAATGGTATTTTTATAAATGCTAATGGTCATCAGAAAGTTCTCAAGTAAAGAAAAGTTTTAAATCATCTGATCTGAATGGAATTTTCCAGATAGAAAGAATAGTGCATGCGAGGCCCTGAGGTACAGAAATGTTTGTTGAATTCAAATAATAACCACCAAGATACTAAAGCTGTCGGAAAAGATTGATAAGGAGAATAGAACTACAAAGACCCAAAGAAATAACCAGAGACCCTTGAAAACACCTTGACTCTGGCTGAGTGAGCTGAGGAGCCATGGGAGAGTTGGGAGCAGAGGGCTGATGTGAACTGAATCATAATTTATCAGTACCACTCTGTTGAAAATAGGTTATGTCTACAAGAGCAAATATAACAGCTTATTCACCTTTAAGTTAAATGTTCTAAAGCAATATTGTGTTACATCTGCAACAGCCACTTGGGTAGAAATGTTTGTTCAGGAAAAAAAAATAAAGGCCTCGGGATACAGCCAAAATAGGCTAAGACAGATAGAGAACTGTGCTGGTTTATGTAATGGAGATGGAGAAAGGTTGGGCTTTAGACTTGTGTGAGGAAGACATTCATGAATGTAGAGTCTTTGAAGAGATTAGTACAACCTTGCTGCAGGAAAGAAGGGGGCTCAAGAAGATAGTCAGCTAGCAAGAAGTTCTAATAGGTAAAGGACCTCCGATGAAAATAAAATATGAACATCCAATTTTATGCCTAACACATTGTTATAAATATAGAAAATTCTTTTATCTTCAGGAAATAAAAAGCTTCATACATACACATCTGAGTGTGCACAAGTACCTCAAGTTAGCAGTCTGAGGAAATAAAGGAAAAGACTGTACCACTGGGGATTGGCTTAAGAGAAGAAAAGAGGAATAAGAAAGGTCATGACATGAGCGCAGTCCATAGCTCAGAGGGGGCAGCAGAGCCAAGCAAAGACCAGAGCAAACTTTTGAAGACGGAGATATTGGCTTCCTTATCACACTATAAAAAAGTCTAAGGCAGTAACCAAATGCTTAAGGATGGAAGCTAGCAACAATCCAACGTAACCACCATGTTACCTCAGTCCTCACAGAGCATAATAATAAAAGGTATGCGTTTATATGCATTACATACATAGTTTTTGATTTATTATGCAGTTATTTTTCAAGTTAACTTTTATATTGATTCTGCTGTGTTACAAACCCTGTGCTGAATGTTTTATAAGAACTACAAGTCCAAGGCATGATGCAATTGCCACCCTACTTGTAATATCAGAACAGGATTTGGGCAAAGCCATATGATTGAGAATGAACAGCCACAATAGAACAAATCCAAGGTTTGAATTCAGGCCGAATGTTCCAGAAACTATGCTCTTAATGATGAACTTACATGTCTCTCTTGTGTGTCGTATTTCTATTATCATATTTCAACTCCCAAATGTACCACTAACTCATATCATGGAATGAATCAATCACCAGTAGGGAGAGAATTTTCTTTAGTAGAAAACTCCCTGATAGATACTAAAATGAATAAATGATGTGCAAATATTAAGACCAAGAACATTAACAATTGGTTATCTAAGAAGTTAGCTTAATGTTGTAAAACAGGAAGAAAATGGCTTCATACAATATAATTAGAAACAAGAATAAAAATGTTCACTCAAAATTTGAAGATGTGCATGTTCTACACCTTGTTTGGAACTCCATGTTCTTGGTATTTATTGCTGCTTCATCGGTCTAATGCAGCTACTTATGTGACAGAGAAGTGCAGGGACAGGCGACCTAAAGATCATGCATTTAGGGAAGTAAATGGTAGCTCTAATCAACATGTCATGGCTGAGGGTGTGTGAGAGTGTGTGTGTGTGTGTGTGTGTGTGTGTGTGTGTGTGTGTGTGTGTGTGTAAAGGCAGAGGGAGAAAGAGAGAGGCAAAAAAAGAAAAACAAAGAGAGAGATTTCTAGTTTTATTTTTTTATAGCTGCTTCCAAGGTAAATTTAAAATGATGGCTCAGCCATTCTGAGCTTCTGGGACACTCATAATCACAGCGTATGTGATTAGATAATCAGGGAAAGGACAAATTGTCAAGGGGAGATTAATAAAGAAGAGCCCTGAGATGCTGATAAGACTTAAGCCTCCACTGACATTCTTGTTAAACTTTTGTTGGAAAAGTTCTGCAGCTTGTAAGTTAAAGAGATGACTCTTTTGCCCTTGAAACATGTCCCTTTTAAAGGGAAAAAAGGGGATAAAATTCAAGTCTTTTCAATTTTAGATATAACTGACTCTCTAAGGAAAGAATAAAAAAGCCTCTGGAAATCAAAGCATGTCCAGTATGTCAAGTGATTCTGTAATCGTGTGTGTGGGGTGGGCACCTTTCTTCTCATGGCAAAGCTATTGTGGCATCTTTTCCCCCAGTTCAGAGAACACAGTTAAGTGCATTGTCAGACATCAAAGAGACACTGAGAATTATTTGTTTGTCAAAAAAGAAAATCCAACACTGGCTAAGAGTCTAGTATTACCTTAAGACTTGGGGTCAAATGAGAAATGCCTTCTTTTCCTGAGTCACTTACAGTTCAGAGGAGACTCAAACATGCAATCCAACATCACTGAAATGTTGCTGGCTTACTCCAGGCGTCCATTCCACCTGCCGCCAACTTAGTTCCACTTTTGGAATACTAACTATGCAAAACTTGTCCTTAAGTGCTTTCTAATGTTACTCTTACAACAATTAACAGCATAGTGTGGTATATCTTCCATTAAGGACACATGCCTGATTTCAATGAATCAGAGCAAAAGCATTCATTTTATCAAAATTTGAAATGGAAATGAATATTCTCACCTGACCAGTGACATTTGCTCTAAACACAGTGACATTTATGAAAAAAGCATCACACAACAGAGATACATGGATACCCATGTTCATAGCAGCACAACTAACAATAGCTAAAATATGGAAGGCACCAAAATACTCATCAACAGACCAGTAGATACACAAAATGTGGCATTTATACACAATGGAATACCATGCGTCAATAAAGTCCAATAGCATGAAGGCTTTTGCAGGCAAATGGAAGAAACTTGAGAACATCATGCTTAGTGAAGTGAGTCAGAAGCAGAAAGTGAAACATCGAATGGTCTCTCTGATATGAGAGATCCAGATCATAACTATCTCATGGAATTTAAAACAAAAAACAAAGTGAACCAGGGGGGTAGGGTGGGGAGAGAGAGAGGGGTGGGTATGAGAAGAGGCAAAAGGAGAGTGGGAAAGTCCTTGTCACCTTGACAAGATACACAGATGCACAAAATGCTCAACTTCATTGTAAACCTTAAATTTTGCACTTATACATATCAATAAAATGGGGGAAAAAAGATACATAGGTTGGAGGCTTTTGTAGGTAAATGGATGCAGCTTGAGACCATCGTGCTCAGTGCAGTAAGTCAGGAGAAGGTTAAATTTGATGGTTTCTCTTATATGAGAAACCAAGAATACAGTCATTTTATAGAACTAAATTAAGGGGATAGTGATGAGGGGGAGGGTGTGGAAGGGTCAAAAGGGAGAGGGGAAGTGTTTGTAATTAGGACACAATATATGTACATAAAATACAAGTTCAGTGTAAATATTATGTATTTCATATATATATATATATATATATATATATATATATATATAGAGAGAGAGAGAGAGAGAGAGAGAGAGAGAGAGAGAGAGAGTCACATAAACTGGGTATTGTGGTGCACACCTATAATCCCAGCATTCAGAAGGCTGAGGTTGGAGGATTTCTATGAGCTCAAGGCCATCCTAGGCTACACAGTGAGTTCAGGATGAGCCTGGACTACAGAGGGAGACTCTATCTGAAAAAATAATAAAATAAAATAAAAAAGAGGAAAGTGTATCTCAGCTTTAAGCTGCAGAAACTACAATGCATTTTTAAAATGGCCCACGAAATCCCACCAATAGAGATTACACTCACAGTCCCTCCCACTCGTGCCATCTGTGGTGGCTGTCATCTGTGAATCGATCATCATCTTTGCCCGAGGCAGAGCCATCACTTTTCATATGTAAATTAAACCTCTCTTTCCATAGATTCATAAATTTCTCAGATTATTTCGCTCCAAATTTCTATAAATACACTCAGTTTCAAGCCACAGTGCACCTCTCTCCCTCTGAGGACCCGTACTCTTATTTCTTTGAGTGTATACTTCTAAATTTCTACTGACTAAATCTCTTCATGTCTCCTGTTAAGGTGATATATTAATAAAAAATATTTTCTTCCGATGGAAGCTAGCAAACCTGCAATCTCCTCCATGGGTGTGGTGAGCCAGGTTCGCCGGCTCTGCTTTGGGGACTTCTTGCTACCCTGGCTGGTGACAGAGTGTCAGTAAAGAGAACAGAGAAACACCTAAGCATGGCTCAGAAAGCGTGGATCAGAACCCTGGTCTATTATTGACTAGTTCAAGACACTGAAAAAGACTGTCTTTTCTATAAATTTTCAGTTTCATCATTCAGAAAAAAAGGAAAGAGCAGTTTCTATACCTTTGTGAAGTTCAAAATTATGCCCCCAAAATTCTCTGAGTCTGCTACTGGACCTCTTTATTTCAGTCCATACTCAAGATGATCTTTGTCAGATCCAATTGTTTTTCCTCTGCTTAAATCTTTAATAAGATTTGCCATGGCCAATGGGGAAAACCTAAACTTCTAGACATAGTATATATCCTTTCACATCCCTAAGCTGAACTTCCTTGCAATTTTACCTCCAAGCACTTCCTACGACATTCTGACCCTCGCTCACAATGAACTACTAACTATGGCCTGCTCTGCTATGCCTCTGTGTCGCTTGTGTGTTTGCACTTGAACCCCTTGGCATGTACTTTACTTTGTCTCCAGCCCTAACTCCTACTCATGGGTTTACCTGCTTTCTAGTTCATCCTCGAAGACCTCCCTATAATGTGTGACATTTTTACAACCAGAGTGGATTCATGTACTACTTCTATAATTAAAAAGATTAAATAAATATTCTATTACAAAGAAACATTTATGATTATGCTTTAATGTCACATTTCCTATTAAAATTTTTTAAAACTCCTTGCTCGTTTTATGATGCTTCCATGGAAACTGTGTACTTTGAACCTTTCTCTATTATTAGTGTCATCACAGGCCTATGTGTCTGCCTCCACTCTGAGCTACTGATGCAGACAAGTTTTAGGTGTCCTTCATCACTAAACTCAAGAATTGGACCCATAAGAAACTGCAAAAATATATCTGTGAAAAACTAAACAATATAGAATTAGGATTGTCACAACTACTCTTGAGTGACTCCTACTGAAGTATAGAGGGTTTTTGTTGTTGCTGTTTTGTTATTGTTATTTTTTTTCTCCCAGAAAAAGAAACAGGCATAAATAAGAGAACACCCAGTTCACATTTCCCTGCACTGCTGCAAGCAACTGAAATGTAACACTCAGTGTGTTTTTTTTTTTAAGAGGCTAATGCTATGGTTTTGATTAATGTCAGCTTGGCATTATGCAAATTATTTTGAGTTTTGGTGCCTGTGAAAAAGCTGGATAAAAACTGTTAATTCTCCTTACAGAAGACAAAAGATATAGATCGCATACTGCCCATGGTAATTTCCAAGAATGTGAATATGATCGTGATTTAAACATTAAAGGAACACTTCTCAAGGTTTTTGTGACCATTTGATTCTTGAGATGATCAGTAGGATGTTACAACCTACTTAAAAGGTAAGCCAAGAAGCGTGTCCATGTGTTTTTGAGGGCTGAAATAATAAATTTACATTAAATATGGGAAACAGCTCAATATCAATTCAATAATCTATTGCATTTCCATGAGGTACACATCCTTTTTATGTAAAAGAATCACGAGAAGAAAACCAAAGGTTAGGAAGTTGGAAAATAACTTTAGATCCACGACAGGTAACCTGAAAGTGCACCATAGAGGATGCTCAGTTTTCCACTGTGGACAGTCATCTTTGTCCAGATTCAAGTCACTCCCCGTCTCTTAAATTATCACTCCAATGTATAACAGCAATTATGTATTTTTCTACCAAAAAGCCCATTTCTATAAATTTAACAACATGTATGTTTTGGAGTATGTTATTACATGCACATATTTTGATTTTTCTTCAGTGTTGTCTATAACAGTGTGATGAAATAATTATCCCCATAGTGGTTGTTCATGAGATTTAACAGTGGTGTTTCTTCAGTGTCCAGATTTGCAGCTTCTTTCTTAGGAAATTCACACTTATTGAATAAGAAAAAGAACTAGAAATAAATGCTTTTAATGTGCACCTTACATGATTGTTGTGGTCAGGCAAGATAGAAAATGTTGAATTAAAGCAAAGTTAAAATGAATATTATAATCAAATGTAGTCTAAGAATTCTTCAATTAAGTATTCAGACAGGAGTGTTATTAAGCCTCTTTAAATAAGAATGTCTAAATTTGTGACATTTTAATCATCTCTCAAATCCAATTATTTTGCCAGGGCATAGGCAAAACTATATCTGAGCTACCAAAATTAATTTTTAAACGTGGAAAATTGATCAAAAGGCAATAAACTGAAATATGTCACCAAGAATAACAGATGGCTAATCTGCCAGGGCCCAGAATATTGACACACAGTGGAAAGAGACACAGATGTGACATCGGGTCAAAGTAACAACTGAATCAAAAGAAACAATCTATAATCAAGTTTTGCATGAGTGTACCAATTGGAAAAGATGAGGCTTAAGAAAGCAAATATGGTGCATAGCGATAAATTCCGAGGACAGCATTTTGTTTTAGGATAGGATCTCACGCTGTAGCTCAGGCTGGCCTCGAGCTCATGGCAATCCTCCTGCCTCAGTCTTCCGAATGCTGGAACTACCAAGTATATGCCACCATGCCCAGCTTACGTGGTGCTTGGGAATTGCACTTGAAACCTGGCACTTATTAGGCAAGTGCTGTAACCACTGTGCTATTCCTCCAGCCCCTTTGGAACATTTTGGAAAGGAAAAACATTATTTATCCCTATAACAAGAACTGACATCAATAGACAGAAATATTTCTTTAGTACTGAATAAAAGGTCACTAACCTGAACATCTCAATTCCTCCTAGTCAGCCTAGCATTCAGGAACTGAAGAGATGTTACCTGACACAGTAGAACTCACAAATCCCTGTTCCTACCGCCTGCAACCACTGTGATTGCTTTAATTCCACACACTGCTGCTGGTAAAACCCTATCCATTTCTCTTACAAGGACGCCTTTATTAATCTTTTGTGATTCTCTGACACATAATTTTGAAGCTCACAAAAAGAAAAGAATTTTCTCCTAGAAAAATGAGCATTTGCCCTATTACTTCAATCTTGAAATCCCAATGTCTTCTTAGCCTGAAAGTATTCCCGCTACAGCCCAGCGGATCTTCCCCTTTAGGATAACCTTCTATGCCATTCCCCAGCCTAGATCACATATCTTTTCAACCAACTTCTTCAACAGTGTATTCACCCTACAGTGTTCATCTGAGGCTTCTTCCTCATAGAAGCCTTCCTAGACTCAACCTAATTCAGATACCTGTTGCCTATTCCAATTACACCATGTATTTTTTGAACGGGTTTGCATACTTGCAGCTGCTTAATTACTCAAATTATTAGTTTATGTTCCAAATTATATTCCATTTAGATAAGGTTGTGTTTATTTTGCTCATTGCTATTGGCACACTCACAGCATAAATACATATTGGCAGCAAAGGGCCCTTAGAAAATTTACAGATTTTTAATTCCCTTCTTAATGGTTAGTTGTAATTTTAAATTCACTTTATGTAACTAATTGTAGACTTTCTTTTTTAGAAAAGATTTTATGATGCCTTCGAATTTCAACTGCTGTATTTGCTCAATAGGCATGCATTTTGGGCGCCATCTTGTGTCCACTCTGTTCAGTGAAACTAAAAATGGACTAAGCCCCCCAAACCCTACAATGTGCTTCACAGGGAGGAATGCACAATCTCTATCTGGCAATAACATCAAACATTAGATTGACTTTTTCTGGGCTACATTTGCTCTTTACCATACAATTAGTTATTACAGAATTCTGTAAACTAAAAACATGATGAGATCTCTAGTAAATGTGGTGTAATAATGTTTTGTAACTTGTTTTCTCCAGAAGCCCCAGTAAATGAAAGCAAAGGAATAGCATGTGCACAGCACATAAGGATCAAGAGAACAAGATAAGAGTCAGCAGTAGGCAAAAGATAATAGCATCAATCTAGAACTTAGAATGAGTGGCAACTGACTTCACTGTTAGAGAACCCTGAGAGCTAAGAACGACTGTGAAGAGCCGGCTCTGGAGGAGAGGTCCTGCAATCCCAGAATTCTGGGAGCCTGAAACAGGAGGATTGCAAGTTCAAGCCCAACCTGGGCCATTTAGCGATTTAGCGAGACCCTGTCTCAAGATAAAAAATAGAAAGGGTAGAGGGCATAGCTTAGAGTGAAGACCCTGGGTTCAATATATAACACTGTGAGTGAAAGAAGAAAGAGAAAGAAAGAAAAGAAAATGAAAGAAAGAGAGAAAGAGAGAAAGAAAGAAAGAAAGAAAGAAAGAAAGAAAGAAAGAAAGAAAGGAACAGGATCCCAAAACTAAAAGGCACTAGTTCCTCTAAAGTTACAGCCCTTATCAAGCGCCAACTGAAAAGTATAGGATAAACAATGAAGGAAAGAGGTAAAAAATGTTCCGGTTGATGTTGATGAGCAATCACAAGACTTTAGCTGAGGGCTGGTGGAATAGCACAGAAGTTAATGTGCCACACACAACAACCCAGGTTTGATTTCCCAGTACCACACAGGCTAGGTGTGGTGGCTCGACCCTGTAATCCTAGAACTCTGGAGGTGAGGCAAAGAGGCTGTGAGTTCAAGGCCAGCCTGGGCTACATAATGAGTTCAGGAAGAGCCTGGACCACATAGGGAGACGCTGGCCAAAAAAAAAAAAAAAAGAAAAAGAAAAAGAAAAAAAGAAAGAAAAGAAAAGAAAAGAAAAGAAAAGAAAAGAAACAAACAAACAGGAAAAAAAACCTGCAACTGAATCATAGAAACTAAGTGGAATAGAGTGGGTGCCGAAGGGTAAGGAACTCTTAAATACCTGAGAGGAAAAGCAAGCAAGCAAGAATCCCACTGTCTCGGTATACAGGGAACAGATTACAGTTCTAGCAGACTGTTTGGGAACAAGCAATCATACGTATATGGAAAAATAGAAAAGAGAAAAGAATAAAAATAGAAATACAAAAATTTTTTCATCTATGAATGTTTAAAAAGTAACACTGACATAAAAATAAAAATTGATTTAATCCTTCACAACATAACTACATTGAGACAAAGAGGGAGAATAACTGAGGTAACAAGTGCATGAGAAGGAGCTACATTTCTTTACTTACTTTTTAAGTGAATGAGAAATTAAAACAAGCAGTAAAACTAAATCACTTGTAAATATGCAGACACACTGAAAAGAACAGAAAATAGCTTCCTGTGAGAGAATCACTAGTAGACTACAGACAGACATTTTAATATCTCTTAATTTTTTAATTATGTATAATTTTAAAATACACATGTGCACCTTATATTTTTTCTTTTTTTCCCCATTGTGTACTTCTACACTGAGACATTATTGAGAAATACAACTCCAGACTCTAAAAAACATCCATATTGATAGTCTTATTTCAAATTTAAGTCACATAACACTGAAACCAAGAACTTTTTGCTTCAAGAAATGAGGCAAGCATAAAAATATCTCACTACTTTCATACAGTTTCTGTCACCCCTATGTTCCTACTTTGATCTCTCTGGGTGGGAAGATATTTTGTAATATTTGTCATCACAGATCACCTATCCTGATACTTAAATATGTATTGGAGAAAATGTTCCTTTAACATATATTTGACTCTTTTTTATGTTAGTGATTGGAAAATTTGGTCACATAAATCTGCATAAAACAAGACAGCTCTATCACATACTTCTAATGTAAATTGATATTAAATATCCACTAGATATGTATTCTTGTCATCTCTTGCCAGACAGAAAATGGTAAAATTATATATATATATATATATATATATATATATATATATATATATATATATATATGACATCCCATTCAGGATAACATCTTATGATTTTAGAATCTCTCCTCAGATTGATATTCTTATTCCCATTTTCTCCAATCCCAAGCTGGCATATTTTCACCCACACAAATATTGTCAGTCTGTTCTGCCATTTGAAATTATATTTTAAAAATTGGTTGAAAAAAAGGAGATAGTACTGAAATTTAATGTTTGACATTACACCATTGGATTATATATTACCAAATATACACTTAAGTAATGTGAAGTTAGACAATGGGTACCCAGACAAAGACAGGAAGAAGTTATAAGTGCTTATGTTCAAAGAACACCAAATGACTTTTTCAGTCACAAGAATTGTTAGAAGAAAGAAACTCAAAGATTCTGGATAAAAAAGTAATTATATGTGAGGAAGCTGTCTGCTGCTGAGACCAAATACCAAAGATATAACTCAAGAAGAAGAAGAGTTAGCTAGGTGCAGCGATGCGTGTGTGTCATCCCTAGCACTCTGGGAAGCTGAGGCAGGATTGCAGGATTGAATCCAGCCTGAGAAACTTAGCAACTTAGTGAGATCCTGTCTCAAAATGAAAACTAAAAGTGGGCTGGGAATGTACATAGTGCAAAGTCCCTAGGTTCAGTCCCCAGTACTGGAGTGGTATGGAAGGGGAACAAGCTTATTTTTGTTTTGGATCATGATTTTAGAAGTGTTATGGCTTGGATCTGGAATGTCCTTCAAAGGACTCGTGTATTTGGATGTAGTGGAATAGCTATGGACCCATGTGCTGTTGGGACGTGGGGCCTGACTGGAAGGAGAGGGTGCCTGGGGATTTACCTGGAAGGATGCCCAGGGCAGAGTTTTCATGTGTGTGTCTTTGACTTGTGGGCTAGGAAAAGAGAGAACTCTTAAGCTGGGTGGTCCAACCGGAAGCTTAAATTAAATAAAGGGAAGCAAGAAAAAACTGTCACAGCTTCTTCTAGGGAAATCTCTGGACTTTGCCCTTAGTCTCTAGTCCTCAACAAGCTCCTCACTCACTTGGCTTTCTGTCTGCCACGTGAACAGTTTTCCTCTGACTAGCCCTCTGCCATGCGCTTCTACCACTGATGGCTACCCATGGGTGGAAGGTATGAGACCTTTTGAAATTTTGAGCAAAAATAAATCTTTCCTTCCTTAGGTTGTGGATGTAGGGAATTCGATCACAGCAACAAGTAAGTAATGAAAACAATAGGTTTCAATCCATCCTCAGGTGGCTCCATTCCTCTAGGACCTGCAGTGATGTGGAAACACCATGGTAAAAAGGAACGATGGAAGAAAGGGACTCACCGCATGGAAGCCAGGACACAGAGAGAGAGAGAACCAACATACATCTTTGGGGGCTTTGGCCCAGTGATGCCAAGCTGACTAACACAGAAAACTTGTACTGGGAGTGAGGTCATCGTTATGTCTATACCTGACAATGTCGTTCAGAAGATCTTGAAACTGGATTGTAGGAAAAGTTGGGGAAGGTTTGGAGGAGTGGGCTAGAAAACCCCTAAAATGCTGTAGGAGAGTTTAATGGATAATCATGCTGTGCTTGCTGGACACCAGAACGCTAGAGAAATATGAAGAGTTAAAATCAGGCTCAGGGTAAACTAGTGCTCCTTGCTTACATAGCAATGTCCAGAAGGCTGTTTCCACAGGATTCATTCCATTCTGCTCAGCCACGCAGGCACTCAGAGGCCACTGCCATCATGGTCCAAGCAGGCACAGCTACCGCTTGTGCTGGTGGCAGGCTCTGGTTTTATCCACATGGTTCTGGGCTTTGCAGGCCTGCAGAAGCTAGAGAGATTGGATCATGGAGACTTCCACCAAGAATTCAAAACAAATTCTTTAAAATCCAAGCAGAGTGTGTTAGGGCTGCAGGTAGCCCCAGAGTGGGAAAGGCGGGGAGTGAAGCTGAAGCTGCAACGAAAACCTCAGAAAACGGACACAGTGAATGCCTGCCAAGTAAAGCCACAGGGCATCAGGCCAGCCAGCCAAGGTGAGAGGCCGTGAGAGCCACAGCCAGCAGGACCAGGGGCCCATGGTGACTCCAGTTCTTAGAAGCGTGCATCAAACCACATGTTCCCTGGATGCCAGGCAGGGTGGTGTAAAATTTAATGTTTGCCTTGTTTCTGTTCCTTCCTTTGGTCAAGTCCCACTTTCACTTTTCTACTTCTCCCACTGATACATGTTGGAAATATGTAACTTTCTTTTTGATTTCTACAAATCTCTCTCTCTCTCTCTCTCTCTCTCTCTCTCTCTCTCTCTCTCTCCCATCTTCCCTCCCTCCCTCCATTCTTCCTATCCTCCTCCACTATCTTCTGCCATGATGTGCTTCCTCACCATAGACTGAGAAGGTATACAGCTGCCAAACATACAGTGAAGCCTGTGATATATACTCAACAGTGGGATTGCTGGATCATACAGTATCTCCATTTTTAAATTTTTGAGGAAAGCCCATTTTCCACGGTGAGTCTACTAACATACACTCCTGCTAATAGAGTGCAAGGATTTTCTTTTTCACAATCTCACAAGTGCTTGTTTTCTTTTGTCTTTTGATAGTAGCCGTTCTTAAAGAAGTAAAGTCATATCTACTTGTGACTTGTATTTTCTGGACAAGTAATGATGTTGAACATTTTTTAACCTACTCGTTGGCCATTTATATGCTTCTTTGGGGAAAAAATATGAACAGATCATAGGGCCCATTTTTACATCAGATGTTTCCTCTTTTATTCTGTTGAGAATAGTAACTTCTTGTCAGATATATAAATATTTTTTGTCATTCTGCAAGTTGCCTTTTCACTCTGATGGTTTCTTTGTTACACAGAGAAAAATTAACATAGTGCAATCCATTTACCTGTGCTTGTTCTGTTTTCTCTGCTTTGGGGTTTTGCTCAAAATTTATTGTCGGTTGCAGTGTCATGAGGCATTTCTCCTGCATTCTTCCAGGGCTTTCATTGTTTTGGGTCTGACACTAGTGTCTTTAATCCACTTAGACTTTACTTTTCTACCTTATGAGACAGTTTATTTTCATTTTTCTACATATGAATATCAAAATATCCCAGAAAAAAATTGAAACATATTGTCTTTTCTCTATAGTCTATTTTTAGAAACTTTTTTGAAAATAAGTTGCCTGTAAATGTGTGGGTTTACTTCTCAGTCTTCTATTCTGTTCTTTTGTGTGGTGTTGTCAATACCATACTGTTTTGATGCTGACAAGTTTGCAGCATATATTGAGACCAGGTATTTCTATGTTTCCTCTTCCATTCTTTTTGATCAAGATTGATTTGATTAATCAGATATGTGTAGTTCCATACAAGTTTCAGGATTCTGTTTTCTATCTGTTAAGAATGGGGCTGGGCAAAACAACACATAGCAGAGACATATGTATACCCATGTTCATAGCAGCACAACTAACAATAGCTAAAATTTGGAAGTCACCAAAATACCCATCAACAGACCAATGGATACACAAACTGTGGTATTTATACACAATGGAATACTATGCATCTATAAAGTCCAACAGCATGGAGGCTTTTGCAGGCAAACGGAAGAAACTTGACAACATCATGCTTAGTGAAGTGAGTCAGAAGCAGAAGGTGAAACATCGAATGGTCTCTCTGATATGAGAGACCCAGATCACAACTATATCATGGAACTTAAAATGAAAAACATAGTGAAACAGTGGGGTAGGGTGGGGAGGGAGGGAGGGGTCGGTAGGAGGAGAGACAAAAGGAAAGTGGGAAAGTCCTTGTCGCCCTGACAAGATACGTATGTGCACAAAATGCTCAACTTCATTGTAAACCTTAAATTTTGCTCTTATACATATAAATAAAAAAGGGGGGGGGAAGAATGGGGCTGGGGAATGGCTCAAACGTTACAGTGTTTGATTAGCAATCACTAAGTGCCTGAGTTCCATTCCCCAGCACTACATAATCCAGGAGAGGTGGCGCACACCTGTAATCCCAGCACTCAGGAGGCTGAGACAGGAGGATTGCCATGAGTCCAAGGCCAGCCTGGGCTGTATAGTCAGTTCACGACCAACCTGGGCTACATATTGAGACCCTGTCTCAAAAAAACATTGTTGATATGTTGATAGGGATTTTTTTATAAATTCATAAACCATTTTGTGTACTGTGTTATTTTGTTAACATTGATTCTTCTAATTTATGAACATGGTGAATATTGGATGTTTTTCTATCGTGTGTGTGTGTTAATTTTATTAATTGATATATAATTTCAATACAAAGATCTTTTTATTGATAGCTAGGACTAGTGGTAATCTAGTGGTCTCTAAAATGAGTTAAATAGAATGACTTTTTAAAGCTACATAATCTGACTTAATTTTCAAAAAAATCTTTGCACCTGCTATGTTGAAAGAGGCTTTACAAAATCAACAAAAAATAATAAGATATCAACTAAGACCCAACCTGAAAGAAAGTCAATAGTGAATTGAGCCAGGACAGTAGCAATGGGGATGGTTAGACTGGATGGTAAACTGAGAACATTTTCAAAGTAGAATAGGAATAATATCCTGAGAGAGATGATGGTGTTGTATGACAGGAAAGAGTCATCTAGAATGAATTCAAGGCCTTGTGCCTACATAACAAAAAGAGTATGTTTCTGCTAATTGAAATGGAACAAAAACAAGTCGAGAAGAAGACGAAGATTTCCATTTTGGACACATTGATGTATAATGCTTACCAAAAATCGAGGATATGAATTGAAATTTCAAGAAAGAGGTCCAAGTTTAAGAAATAAAATTTCTAAGAGTGTATAGATAGCAATTAAACTGAAACTGCAGGAGGCCAAAACAACATAAGTAGATATTAAGGAAGAACACTAAAGCCTGGTGTGGTAAGGGATTGTGAGTTGGGGGAGAAAGGGAATTAATAAAAGATGAAGGCACAGCAAATAGAGAAGAAAACCTCAAGAGTGTGAAGTCTTGTGTCAAGCACAGCAAGGGAGGAAAAACAGTCCTGGTGATGGCTTTTGCTTCTACCTACCCATCCACATACACCCCACTGGCACTGCTTGCATTCAGGAAGCACAAGCCTGAGAGAAATCTGGGAAACAGGCCGAGTTCGGCCTCACACTTAGTGAGTTAGTGTGACCCTGTCTCAAAAAAAAGAAAAAAAAACAGGTTGGAAATGTAACACAGTGTGAGGGCCCTGGGTTTGTTCCCCAGTAGAAGAAAGAAGAATGAAGGAAGGGAGGAAAGAAGGAAGGAAGGAAGGAAGGAAGGAAGGAAGGAAGGAAGGAAGGAAGGAA
>PVKB01007604.1:0-31563 GCA_004027205.1 Ctenodactylus gundi
TGGTGCATGGTGACAGGTGTGTGACTAGATTCATTTTTCTGCAAGTGGATGTCCAGTTTTCCCAGCACCATTTGTTGAACAGGCTGTCCTTTTTCCATTGTATGCATTATTATCCTTTGTTGAAGATTAAGTAATTGAGAGTGTTTGGTTTTGTCTCTACGTCTTCAATTCTGTTCCACTGGTCTATCTGTCTATTTTTTGTGCCAGTACCAAATTGTTTTTACAACTATGGCTTTATAGTATAGCCTGATGTCTGGAACTGTAATGCCTCCTGCTTTGGTCTTGTTGCTCGGAATTGCTTTGGCTATTCTTGGTCTCTTTTTGTTCCATATGGATTTAAGAATTGTTGTTTCAAGTTCTTTAAAGAAAGTTGTAGGTATTTTGATAGGAATTGCATTGAATCTATATATCTGTTTAGGTAGTATATTCCTTTTGACTATATTTATTTTGCCTATCCAAGAGCAGGGGATGCCTTTCCATTTTCTGATGTCTCCTATAACTTCTTTCTTCAGTGTCATGTAGTTTTCTTAATATAGGTCCTTCACTTTCTTGGTTAGGCTGAGCTATTGAGAATGGAATTGTTTTTCTGAGTTCTTGCTCAATAAGTTTATTGTTAGTATAGAGAAAAACTATTGATTTTTTAGTGTTAATTTTGTAGCCTGAGACTTGGCTAATTTTTTTTATTATTTCTAGAAGTTTCGTAGTGGGATTTTTAGGGTCTTCCATGTAGATAATCATATCATCTGCAAATAAAGAGACTTTGACCTCCTCCTTTCTGGTGTGGATTCCCTTTATTTCATTTCCTTCTCCGGTTGCTGTGGCAAGTGTTTCAAGGACTATGTTGAATAAGAGTGGTAAGAGTGGGCAGCCTTGTCTTGTTCCTGATTTGAGAGGGAACGATTTCAATTTTTCTCCCTTTACTGTGATAGTTGCAGTAGGCTTAGCATATATGGTTTCTATGAGTTTTAGGTAGGGCCCTTCTATACCTATTTTTCTCAGTGTTTTTGTCATGAAGGGGTGCTGGATTTTGTCAAAGACTTTTTCTGCATCGGTAGAAATGATCATGTGGTTTTTGTTTTTCCTTTTGTTGATATGGTGTATTACATTGATTGATTTGCATATGTTGAACCAGCTTTGCATCTCAGGGATGAAGTCTACTTGATCATGGTGTATGATCTTTCTGATTACTTGCTGGATTCAGTTTGCCAGGATCTTATTAAGGATTTTTGCATCTGTATTCATTAAGGATATTGGTCTATATTTTTCCCTCCTCGCTAAGTCTTTGTTTTTGGGACTAGTGTGATGCTAGCCTCAAGAAATGAGTTTGGTAGTATTCCTTCACTTTCTACTTCATAAAATAGTTTGAGGAGGATTGGAGCTAGTTCTTCCCTAAAGTACTGAAAAAAATCTGCTGTGAATCCATCTGGGCCTGGACTTTTTTTTTTGTAGGCTGAGCTTTTATTACTGCTTTAATTTCTGTTTGCGTGATGAGACTGTTCAAGATTTTTATGTCTTCCTGATTTAATTTTGGTATTTTATATGTACCTTCTTCCCCATTCTGAAATTTGTGAGAATATAGCTGTTTGAAGTAATTTCTTATAATATTCTCAATTTTTGCAGTCAGTTGTAATTTCATGCTTTTCATTTCTAAGTATGCTAATCTGTGCCTTTTCTTTCCTTTTCTTGATGAGGCTAGCAAGAGGTTTGTCGATTTTATTAATTTTTTCAAAGAACCAGCTCTTTGACTCATTAATCTTTTTTTGTTGTCTTTAATTTTGATCTCATTTAATTCAGATCTGATCTTTATAATTTCTTCTCTTCTACTGCCTTTTGGGTTAAGTTGTTCTTGTTTCTCTAGATCCTTAAGATGCATCATTAGCGAATTTTTTTTGACTGTTCTGTTCTTTTGGTGTGTCCATTTGTGGCTATAAATTTTCCTCTAAGGACTGCTTTCATTGTGTCCCACAGGCTTTGATATGATGTACTTCCATTGTCATTTAACACTATGATGTTTTTGATTTTTTCTCTGATATCTTCTGTGAGCCATTGTTTGGTCAATAGTATGTTGTTAAGTCTCCATGTGTTTGTGTATTTTCTTCTGTTTCTGCTGCTGTTAAGTTCCAGCCTTATTCCACTATGGTCTAAGAGTATGCAAGGAACTATTTCTATCCCTTTGTACTTGTTTAAGCATGACTTATGTCCTAGGACGTGGTCTATTTTAGAAAATGTTCCATGTGCTGCTGAGAAGAACGTGTAGTCATTTGATGTTGAGTGGAAGACTCTGTAAATGTCCATTATGTCCAGTTTTCTATAGTATCATTCAGCAATTGTGTATCTTTGTGGATTTTCTGTCTGGTTGATCTATTTATTTGTGATAGTGGAGTATTAAAGTCCCCTACTATAATTGTATTGGGGCCTATGTGTCCTTTCAGATCTAGTAATTTTTAATTTACATAATTGGTTGCTCTAGAGATGGGGGCATATATATTGGCAATTGTGATTTCTTCCTGTTCTAGTGTTACTTTGACCAGTATGTAGTGGCCATATTTGTCTCTCTTCACCTGTTTTCTTTTGAAATCAATCTGATGAGTCTTAGATTAATATAGCTACCCCTGCTTGTTTTCTGGGACCTGTTGCATGAAATATTGAATTCCAACCTTGTATTTTCAGTCTATGAGTTTCCTTGTGGGTGAAACGTGTCTCTTGTATGCAGCAAATGGTGTGTTTCTGTTTTTTGATCCAGTTAGCTCGTCTATGTCTTTTGATAAGTGAGTTGAGGCTGTTCACATTTAAGGTAATTATTAATGTATGTTTGGTGTGTCCTGCTATAGTTCTAGTTTTTCCAAGTTGTTTACTGGCTTTACTTTTTTCTCAGCTCATTCTCCTCTACCTTTTGTCTTTTTCTCTCTGGGGTCTCTTGTTTTGTTGGCTTTTCTTTTGCTATCCAAGTTTCTTTTGAGAATTCTCTGCAGTGATGTCTTAGTGGCTGCAAGTTTCTTTAATCTTTCTATATCATGGAGGATTTTAATTTCTCCCTCTAGTTTAAAGGATAGTTTTGCTGGATATAGTAGTGTTGGTTGGAATTTGTGTTCTTCTAGTGTTTGAATGACATTGCTCCATGATCTCCTGACTTCTAGAGTCTGCATTGAGAAGCCTGCAGTTATCCTGATGGGCTTACCGTTGTAAGTCACCTTCTGCTTTCCTCTTACTGCTTTCAGTATTCTTTGTGTTGGGTTTCTAGTACTTTGATTATGATGTGTCGGGATGAGGTTCTGTTCTGATCAATATTGGTTGGGGTTCTAAATGCCTGCAGTAGTTCAGTGTTCATTTCTCTTCTTAAATTTGGGAAATTTTCTTCCATAATTTCCTTGTATATGCCTTTTAATCCTTTTGTTTTGACCTCTGTCTTCTCTTGGATTCCCATAATTCTCTGGTTGTTTCTTTTTGAATTGTCTATCAGTCGTTGTAATGATTCACTTTCTTCTTTTTTTACTTTGTGGTCTTTATGTCCATCATTTTGTCTTCTAGGTCTGATAATCTATTTGGAAATTGTTCGATATTGTTGCTTATTGTGACCTGTGTGTTTTTCTTCATTTCCTGGATATCTGCATTTTTTTATGTCTCGTGTTCTCTCATTTCTTGTATTGCCTTCATTATCTTCTGGTTCATTTCTTTTTGGATCTCCTCTACTTGCTTCTCAAAGCTTGCTCTTAGTTTAGCTAGGTCTTGGCATAGCTCTTGATCTATGATTTTCATTTCCTGTGTCATTTCCTGCTTTAATTCCAGCTTTAACTCGATGTATTTCTGGGCTCAGAAGTAACCATCATTTGTGCCATTTTCGTCTTTAGCTTCTGCATTTTCAGAATTCCTGGCATGCTCTTCAGGTATGTCAAGACTTCTTGAAGGAGATTTATTTCAATATTTCCTCATGTTTCTGTTGTCTTTGATTGTCTCTGGTTGTCCATCCCTGGGTTCCCCTATGTGGTTCTCCCCAATACGGCTCTGTCTGGCACTGGGAGAACAGAGTCTCCGTGCTGACTACCGCGGGGAGGGTTGGTGGGGATATGAACTTGAGTCGTTCCCCCCCATTTCTCCCCACCCCCGTCTACTCCCACTTGGCTCCGCCCTGCGATGCCCTGGACCCATTGCAAAGTCCTTGGTGTGCGGGAACCTTGTACCCTATCACACTGCACCTGAATGTCTCCTCCTTGCACCGGCCTCAGATCCACTGTGAAGTTCATGGAGCTGTGGACACACACCCTCTCTATCTGTACCTCCACTGGCTCCTCCCTGCGCCAGTCCGGAACCGCTGTGAAGTCCACGGTGGGCCGGATGCATGCCCTCTGTCTGTAGCTCCCCTGGCTCCTGCCTGTGTCAGCCCCGGAGCCACTGTGAAGTCCACAGTGAAATTCGCAGTGCGTGGGACGCACACACTCTCTCAGTAGTCAAATCTTGATGCTGCTTCTCTGATTCTAACCAATTATTGGGATATTTACCAAAAGTTTTATTTTCTATATTTTGCTATATCATTGTTGCCATTCTTAAAACTGGCCTTACCCACCAGATCACATTAGTTCAAAAGACTAGTTTATTTGGGAAAGAAGTTAAATTTCAAATACCTTAGCTGAATCCTGGAAGGTACATGTTTGTACATTCCCAGAGTTATCAGTCAGTTTTCTTAGGATAAATTTTCATCAGTGACCTAATAAGTGAATTGCTACAATAAAACAAAGTTAAAACTATATCACATTGCTACATTAAATGAACTTAAATCTATATCACATAAATATACTTAAAATAACAGATATGAAGGTAAATTTAGTTATTTCAGAATTTTTTAAGTTTCATAACTTGTTTACTCACATTTCACTAGTTACCAACATTCTGCTAGATTTGGTTTATAATTTTATCTGTCTATCCATCCATATATTCATGCATTTGTATTCTTAAGAGATTTTATGTCATTTCCCCATGTTGCATTATTAATTAGTAATTATTCTATTTTGCACACTACTATACTATTACTAATAATAATGATGTGGGGAGATTATACAGATTTTATAGAACAGCTGGTACTGTTTTAAAAGTATATCCATCAGATGATTTAATTACCAATCTATTGTTTTATTGCATTTTAGATGTTACCTTTCCTCCAAGCTGTTTTGGTGCTGCTTATGTTTCTGCCTCTCAAAGAAGATGAACTCACATTCGACATCAAAAAAGTGAATTGCTTCATTCAACTAGCTTAAGATTTTATCAATTTGCTGCATTAAATGGACTTAAGTCTGAATCACATGAGTATGCTACAGTTAAAGCAATAGATAAATAGCTATGCTCAGTTATTTCAAAATTTTTGACTTTATATGTTGATTACTCACATTTCACTAATAATTAACATTCTGCCCTATTTGATTTTTCCTTTTACCTATCAGTTCATTCCTAATTTCATACATAGCCTTACGTTTTTCTCAACTCATTCTCCTCTAGCTGTTGTCACTTTTTCTCTGGGGTCATTGGTGTCACTGGCTTCCCTTTCACTTTCTAGGTTTCCTTTAAGTATTCTGTGTAATACTGGCTTAGTGGCTGCAAATTTCTTTACGCTTTCTATATCATGGAAAATTTTAATTCCTCCCTGTACTTTAAAAGATAATTTTACTGGATATAGCAGTCTTGATTGGCATTTATGTTATTTTAGTGCTTGTATGACATTGATCCATGTTCTCCTTGCCTTTAGAGTCTGGATTGAGAAGTTATCCTGATGGGTTTATCTTTGTAGGTCACCTTCTGTTTTTCTCTTACCGCTTTTAATATTTTCTCTTTGTGTTCGGTTTCTAGAATTTTAATTTTGATGTGTCGTGATGAGGATCTCTTCTGATCAAAGTTGTTTGGTGTTCTATATGGCTGCAATAGTTCCATGTTCATTTCTTTTCTTAGATTTGGGAAATTTTCTTCCATAATTTCATTAAACATGTCCTTTAAGCCTTTTGTTTTGTCCTCAGTCTTTTCCTGGACTCCCATAATTCTGAGGTTGTTACTCCTTGAATTATCTATCAGCCATTGTAATGATTCACTTTCTTTCTTATTTACTTTGTGTTCTTCATGGCCTGTATGTTGCAGCTCAGTCACTTTATTTTCTAGGTCTGACATTCTATTCTGAAGATGTTTAATGTGTTTGCTTATTATTTCCTGTGTGTTTTTCACTTCCTGAATATCTGCATTCAATTTTTTTATATCTCTGTTATGTTCTTCTCTAATTTCTTTTATTGTCTTCATTATCTTAAGGTTTATTTCTTTTATGATCTCCTCTTTCTGCTTTTTAAGGGTTGCTTGTATCTTAGCTATGTGTTGGTGTAGCTCTTGCATTGTCTTGTTTTATTTCTTGCTTTATGTCCTGCTTTAATTCCTGCTTTAATTCAATGAATATCTGGGCCCAGAAGTTACCATCATTTTTGCAATTTTCATCTTTGATTCCTACAATTTCAGTACCTCTGGTATCATCTTCTGGGGTTTGAGGTCTTTTTATAGGAGATTTGTTACCACGTTTCCCCATGGTTCTGCTATCTCTGGTGTGCAGGAAAGAAGGGTTTGGTGAAGGCCCAGTCCTAGATGCCTCTGGAATCCTCTGGCCCAAGGGACAGACAGGGCGATGGAATTCTCCATCCTAGATGCCTGTGGAAGCCTCTGGGGCTCAGGATTGACAGGGTCATATAATTCCCTGGAACCCTCTGGAAGCCTCTGGCTCACGGGATGAATGGGCGATTTACTTCCTGGTCCTAGTTGCCTCTGGCATGCAGGGTAGTGGTGAACCGGAAGCCTCTGGCATGTGCCGGAGGAACGGGGCAATGACCCCCTTTTGAGGTATCTTGTTCCCCCCAGTCCACTTAGCAAAGCTCTCCATCTGTCCTGGCTTCCCTCCCCCAGAGCGGGGCTCTTCACCCTCAGAGGTGCCCCTGAGCCATTCAGGAGATCAACAGCCTTTCCACCCTCTTTTCTCCTCACTCTGCCTCTTGTGCCAGTTTCTTCCTAGCCACGGTTTAAGGGTGACCCCAAAAACCATGATTTGCTCGTCTGAGCTTTCTTTTACTCTAAAGGGTTCAGTCTTCAGCTTTTTTGTTTGTTTGTTTCCTTTTTAAAATGACTCCTGCTGACGTCACTGCCTGTTACGGCTGCCGAGCTCTGCTTCTGATCTGCACTCCCAGGGGATTTTTTTTTAGGAGGAGCACACATTGTGTTTGTAGTACACACTACCCACGTGTTTGTTTTTTGGAGGCTGGAGCTGCCCACTGCAAACAATTCCCACTTTTCCAGATCGTCACTTACTTCAGGGTGAAGTTCTGGCTCCGGTCTGAGGTCTGTGGATGTCGGCAACTCAGGACCACACCAAGTTGGCTGCTTTTTTCCTCCTCCTCCAATATGACTTCAGGATTTCTGACCCTCCCGCAGCCTCCTGTCCATTGTTGGGGCTCCATCCTCTCCCAGGTCCGTCATATGTTCCAGGCCCACGCGAGCTTTCCTCCCTCCTCAGCTGCCTGTGGCACCAGTCGTTTGCAGCCAGCTGCAGCGGCTTCCTGGGATGCTGGGATTTACTTTTTCTCTGCTTTCAATGATCCTTCGGAATTTCTGGCCTTCCTCTGTCCTCCTTTCAGTTGTTGGGGTGCTCCTCTCTTTCCTAGCTACACTGAACACGCATTTTCTAACTAAATTCTTGACTTTTTAATGGGTTGATGAGGAGATCTTGTGCAGCTCTGTTACTTGGCTAGCATATTGACCGGAAGTCAGTTTTTCATCATTATTTACTAGACTTACTTTCTCATCAGCATACTCTTTTGTAACTGTTGTCTTTTTTCCCCCCCTCTGGTGTCTTTGGTTTCATTAGCCTCCTTTCTACTTTCTAAGTTTCCTTTAAGTATTCTCTTGTGTGCTGGCTTTGTGGCTGCAAATTTCTTTAAGCTTTCTATATAATGGAAAGTTTTAATTTCTTCCTGTAATTTAAAAGATAATTTTGCTGGATATAGCAGTCTGGGTTGGCATTGATGTTCTCTTAGTGCTTGCATGATATTGCTTCATGATCTCCTGGCTTTTAGGGTCTGGTTTGAGAAGTCTGTAGTTATCCTGATGGGCTTATCTTTGTAAGTCACCCTCTGTTTTTCTCTTGCTATTCTCTCTTTTTGTTGAGTCTCTAGTATTTTAATTATGATGTATCTTGATGGTGTTCTCTTTTGATCAAAGTCATTTGGCATTCTATATGCCTGCATTGTTTAATGTTTATTTCATCCTTTAGATTTGGAAAATCTTCTTCTGTAATTTTACTGAACATGGCCTTTCAACTTTTTGTTTTGTCCTCAGTTTTCTCCTGTGTTCCCATAATTTTGAGGTTGCTTCTCTTTGATCATCCATTAATTGTAACCATTTGCTTTCTTCCTTTTCTTTCTTTGGCACATGGGACAGATGGGGCACATGAAGGCCCAGTTCCACAAGCTTCTAAGTGTCTAAAATAATATTTATTTAAAATTTTAATTTATTAACATTTGTCATTTTATTACATATTTAAAATTTAATAAAACATAAAAATATTCTATCAAAAGTAAAATTGCTCTTTGAAAGTTTACTTTGCCTTAAATATTAAATGATATTAAATATTAAATGATCTTACAATAAGCCAACATTTAAGTGATTTGAAAATTTCTTATATCTTTTTGTAATTAAAGCTTATTAACAGAAGGCAAAATAACCTAATTATATTTACTGTTTTAGTATTGAATAAATTTATAAAAGCATATTTAAATATTTATATATATTAATAACTGAAAACATTTAATAATTTCAGTTTTGAAACTCTAGAACTTATAAATGTGTTGAGCTTAATTGATAACCTAGAGGTTATCACTAATTATTAATTTATTATTTACATTATTTTAAAATTAATTAGTAGTAATATTTTTTAAAATCTTTGCTTATTATTTTGTTATCCAATTTAAATTTATCAACTAAAATTCTTACAATTTTAGGAATAGCTTAAATCTAATAATTTTTAATCTAAAATACAAAATTGGGGCTGGAGGAATATCTCAGTGGCTAAAGCACTTGCCTAGCAAGTGCTAAGTCAAGCACTATATACCTGAGTTTGGTTCCCCAGCACCACTTAAGCTGTTGTGCATGTTGGTGCACTCCTGTAGTCCCAGCACTCGGGAGGCTGAGGCAGGAGGATTGCTGTGAGTTCAAGGCCAGCCTGAGCTCTATAGTGAGTTCAGCAGCAGCCTGGGCTACAGAGTGAGTTCGTGTCTGAAAAAAAAAAGAACAACAGATGATAAACATTATGCATAACAGACAATGAATTTAATGGTTTAAGCTTTTATCTTTTTATTAACCAGTTAATGAGTGCTCTTATATTTTTAAATTGATTTGGTACCATTTAAGCAATTTGTGGACACAAGCATATAGGCATAAAACCTATAACATAAACACACATTTTTATTTATACTTGAATGAAATTTTTTCAGACAGCATCTTGCTGTATAGCCCAGGCTGTTTCTGAACTCACTATGTAGCCCAGATTTGTCTTGGACTTACAGGAATCTTCCTACCTCAGCCTCCAAAGTGCTGAGATTACAGGTGTGCTACAAGAAGCCTGGTTTTATGTGGTGCTGAGGAATCAACTCAGGGCCTTGCACTTGCAAAGCAAGTGCTTTCATCACTGTGTTATTCCTTCAGAGCTTTGTTTATACTTAGACAAAAAAGTTTATAATTTTATTAAGTAATTAATACCCATTATTTTATTATGTATTTAAAACCTAATAAAATATAATGAAGATATGGAGTGTCATGGTTTGGACGTAGATTGTCCCCCAAAAGCTTATTAAAATACTGTTGGAAGGTGGGGACTGGCTGGAAAGTGCAGATGGTTGGGTCTTGACCTGGAGGAGCATGTGCTGGTTCCACCCTTCCTGCCAGTCTTGGCTCTTCTTCCACCATTCTATGAGGATCTTTGTCTCTGGAGCACCAGTCTGGCTCTGTCTGTGGCTCCAGCTCCAGCCCCAGCCCCATTATGTAATTCTGCCGTTTCCAGCTGACCACCTGTGAATAGACTGAGACATTCTGAAACTGTGAGCTAAAATAAATCTTTCTGTCTAAGTTGTGGATGTTGGGTATTCTTTCCCAGCAATGAGAAAGTGACTAAGACATGGGGAAAACACTTATTAAAATATTACCTGTTTCAAGTTAGTTTTACCTTGAGTATTATTGAGAGCAGAATCTTGAGTCTTATTAGAAGTTGAACTCTGATATTAAGTTTAAAGAAGTAAAGAACATACAGATTTATATTTAGCAAAATATATTAGCATTTTAACCCAATTATATTCCAGATATTCTATTTAACTTAAAGGAATACCTTTCTAGCCTTTGTAAAAATCCAAAGCATTTAAGCATAGCCAATTTTTTTTAAAAGCGTATTATTATTTTTTGGGATAGAGTCTCATTTGTCCATATTGGTTTTAACTCGTAGCATCTTTATTACTTTAGCCCTAGTATGAGATTGCAGGTGTGTGTTATCTAACTGCTGTATTATTTCTCGAACTTCTAGGCAGTTATTTTAAACAGTGAATTATGTCTCAGCCTTTCATTAATTTTATTTTTTACCTTTGAGACAAATTTCTAGAATTTATAAATTAGTGATGTAATCATTATGCAAGCTTATATTTAATAAATTACCAGTTTTGTGATATATATAAGAATTAAAGAATAATTTTAAGTTTTTAACCTATAAAATTGTTATTGATCATAAACAAACCCCCATATATTTATGTACTTTTATTTAAGTGAACAACATTAGGCAGAGTCATAACATTTTATCTTCAAAGGTATCACATAAAATATAGGGAGTATGTTAAGTTTTTGAGTTTTGACACACAAATCAAATCACTTAAATTAACCTGTTGACTAACTTATTACAGGCAGATGTTGGGTTTCAGTAAAGCTGTGAGAGATGGCAGTATAGCCAGCTATCTTTAGTCATTTTAAGTTTTTGTAAGCACAGAAAGTCAACACAAGTTAAACAATATCAAGACCATTTTAAATATGCATTTTAGGAATAAGAAGCACAATAGTAAAATTGAGGTGATTTTTAAAGTATTTCAAAGGAAAGCTACTTGTTGAGGAGTGTAGAAAGCAAAAATATGACAGTATTTTTAAGAAAAAAAAATTTTTATTAAAAGAGCAGAAACATCTATTGTTTTGATATCTTTTAGCTTTTTCTGTGCTCCCTGTCTTGATAAGTATTTTTAAGCCCTTGAACTGGCATTAATCCTGAGTAAGGCTGTTGCAGTTTTTTACATCGGAGACCAGACTCTGATAAGAAAGATTTTAAATTTACCATAGGTCTGTTGTTCATTATTTTTACTTCCAGGAGAAAGGAACTTTTTGAAAAGGTATATACAGAAATCTTAAGCTGAATTTCCCAGCACCACATAAAGCTGAGCATGGCGGTGCATGCCTGTGATTTCAGCACTCAGGAAATTGAGGCAGGGGGATTGCTTTGAGTTAAAAGCCAGCCTAGGCTTCATAGTGAGTTCAGGATCGGTTTGGGCTACAGAGTGAGACCCATTTTTTTAAATTCTTGGCTGATAGTATCCAACTACATTTAGAAAACCTCATTTTTTGATATTAAGAGTTGTCTAATGTCTTGAGGCTGCAATAAACCTGGATTCAGAACTCATTGAGGCAGCTTGAGACTGGAGAGCCATTTTTGAAAATTTTAGAAGACTCAAACTTAGTAACCAGTTGACTTAGATATTTTAATATAATATCAATCCTTTATCCATCAATCCTTTTATTTATTCAACATTCATGTCAATTTGTCTATCAGAACCAAATTAAAGAGCTAATCTACTTAACATTTTAATCTGTACTTTTTTTTTTTTTTTGGACAGATTCTCACTCTGTAGTCCAGGCTGGATCTGAACTCATTATGCATCCCAGACTGGCCTTGAACTCAGGACAATCCAACTGCCTCAGCCTCCCAAGTGCTGGGAGGCATGCGCCACCATCTCCAGTTTATGTGGTGCTGGGGAATTGAACTAGGGTTCTTAGCACTAGGCAAGCACTGTAACAGCTGAGCTAATCTGTACTTTTTTTTTTAGAAGGCTGGAGCATTTTTCATTTTGTTTAAAAATTTAGACCATGGTATAATAAGTTTTTGTCTCACATTTAAAAGGCCGCTTTCTGGTTGGCCTTCTTCCCAGATTTGTTGCCAGGCTGTCACAGCACTGTGCCAAACTTGCCCAAAATATTTCATGCTTTCCTGTATTTGCCTGTCAATATCAGACTATTACCCTTCATCACGAGGTTAGTCAGTAGTAATTGGAACATTAGCTGAACAATTACATTCTAGTTAATTTCATTCATCTCAAAAATAATTTTCCACTGAAAGTGTTGGCTACCACTGAGGCATGCTTTATAAATATGTGTCCAATCTCAAGGGGTCAGTGACTCTCTGCTCAGGGCATTAAGTATGGTATAAGCAAAAACAGCATGAACTCCATTAAACTGAGCACTTTTTCTGAACTGCTAGACAATTTTAAAATCTAAAGCAGCATGAGCACAATTTCCATGCATGTTTAATATAACTGGAAATGCCAGTCGATCTTTCAAATCTAATTTTTTATAATCCTGAAGGTCTTATTGTAAAGGAGCGAATTTGCATTTTTGTACTAGTCACTGACTGCATTAATGTCAGACCAGGGTTATTTGAAGGATTTGATTTTAAACTAAATGCTTCTTTTTCTTCCTCTGAGAATTCATCAGATAAAGGAAGAGATGGAAAAAAAATAACTGTTTGGATTTTACAAGACATGAAGTTTCCTTAGGTTTATCTCTGAAAGGTTCTGACTTGACAGAAGTCAAGTGCTAAAATCTTCACAGGTATATTTGACCTTCCTCATGTTTTCTCTTGATACTTTTACCTATACGTTATCAATTTTTGGGTTCCAGGATACCTTTATTCAGGAACCATGGATTATATTCTACTGTCGTTTCAAGGTATTGTTGCAAGTCGTCCTTGGCTATCAATTCTCCCATATACTTCAGCATATAGCTTACAGAGACACATAGTACTTGCAGTCACTTTCAGAATTTTCCAATTTTTCTGACTACTTATTGATCATGTGTTGGTGTGTTACTTGAATTTGTACCACCATTGCCACCTAAAACTAGTATTCATCTTTATACATGAGCATCCTTCAGTCCCCCATGCATGCCCCACATTGAGTACCAATTATCATGTGTCAGCATGAAAAGCCATTAAACAGGGTTTGGATTTGAGGTGCAATTAATGATGTTTACTTAGGCAGATGTATAGAGCCATCTTGTGGACAGAACAACTTTATTCCTAACTACAAGCTTTTTATATCCAAGGAAAACCAAGAGCATGTGCTTAGGAGCACATTCTTAGGAGATCTTACACAACAGACTTGCATGGATATAACTACTACTGTCCGCTTAGAAAACACGATTTCTTGATAATGATTTCTTACTCATGTTCCTATTTTATGTAAATTAGCTATTCTCATGACCTATTGTTTATACTAGAGGCACATTACTCCTGCACAATATAATTCAGGGCATCCTTCTACCTGAATTTACTGCTCAAAAGCAGTTTCCTATTTCAAGTGCCATTCTGTAGAAAGGAAATGTAAACCATCTGGATTTCCACAGGCTCACAGTTTCAGAAGGTCTTTGTCCATTCATAGGTTGCCAGCAATGATGGAAGCGCATGGCAGAGTTGGTGTGGAGGAGCTCTTCACAGCATCATGGGCAGGAAATCAAGTCTGGGAGGAAACACAGAGCTAGTATATAACCTTTCAAGTCATTTTCCAGTGATCCATCCCTTCTGAGCCAAGCCTTAGTGTTTGGCCTTTTCTGAGTTAAGCCCCCAGTGGTCCACCCCTTCCAGATAGTTATAGGTTGAAATTAAGAGACCACCAAACACCAATTGGGGCAAGGTAAGGTTGTTTATTATCACTGGGATAATGGACGCCAGCCAGGCTGTCCCTGGACCCCTGAGTGAGTTTTCAAAGAGCAGTGTGAGCACACTTAACACAAAGTTTATGTAGAGGATTTTACATCATTACATAGCAAATAATTACAATTGTATAGCAAATAATTACATTTTAACAAACAGATATTAACTTTTTGGTGGGCTAATATATCACCATAAAGTAACCTATTAGAGTTCTTTTTTTTCAATGGGCTTATCATGTCATTACAGAAAATTGCTACCTTTGGCAGGAATTATGTGTCTTTTAGCAGGCCATTAATGTCTGAGTTCAGGAGTCATGGAGGAAGTTATATCTTTAGACTTTATCGCTGGCACCAAGAGCATACTCTTAACCAAACAGGCTGACTATAGGGGTAAGATAAACCATCTAATTATCTTGGTAACTCACTAAGCATACAACACTCATAAGATTAACAGATTGTTATAGTAACTTAAAACTTGAGCAATACAAGATTAGAGAAAGCTGCAACATACAGTACCTTTTTTTAAGTGTACAAAACATAGGTTAAAAACATCTACCTGTCAATGTAAATTTTATGGCACCATCACAATCATACATAGCACTCAGAAGTCACAAAGTGATGTTAAGACTAACAGAAGGAAACTTAGGGGTAGGTTAATTCTCTGAAACTCTATCTGCCTTCTGCAGGTTTTCATGGTAATTATTTAGTTATGATAGCATTACCTATGAGATGTGAGGTTTTAACAAGCACCACAAAATGGAGCTACTCTGGCACATGATTATTAGTCAGAATTTACTGTCATATCACACAGATCACATAACAAGTAATGTGCCATGGGCCCGGACTACACACCCTTAATCTACCATGTACCTATAATCTATCACCCATAATCTCCCCTTCCTAAGCATACCCCAACTTCTGACAGCACATGGTTCCATAGGTAATCCACAACATCCAAATACAAGAGGCTTTTTTGAGGAACACTCCAGATCGAAACCATAACACAATAAGTCATATTTTAGTCATAAGTTTATAGTTATAATTTAGAGCAATTACTCAAAATTTCTCTTAGCACAAATTTTAAGAGATCTTCCATACACCTTCATTTCTTAACATACCTTTGTCTCTCATTTTTAAAAAGCAGATGTGCCAAACCAAACAATAGTAATCTTGAAGGATAGAACAATGTCATAAATGTCTCTTCATACTCCAGTGATCAAAGCACTTTTGTTTGATCTTCCCTGCAGTGTCTATGATGTGATGGCAAAATAATTTTTTTAAGTTTTTTCTTTTCTTTCTTTCTTTTCTTTCTTTCTTTCTTTCTTTCGACAGGGTCTCTGTAGTACAGGCTGGTTCTGAGCTCACTATGTAGCCCAGACTGACCTTGAACTCACAGCAATCCTCCTGCCTCAGCCTCCTGAATGCTCGGATTACAGGCGAGTACCACCATGCCCAGCTTATGTGGTGGTGGGGAATTGAACTAGGGTACTTAGTATTTGCTAGGCAAGCTCTTTGACTGCTGAGCTATTCCTCCAGCCCATGTTTTTAAATTTTTAAAAGTAAAGTTTCTTATCAAAACCAAATAGCCTAAACCCAGAAGCCTAAAAATGAGCTAAAAAGACAAGGCAAATTTCTTAGCTAAATTCAAATGGCCTCAAAACCCAAAAAGAATTCAAGTAACAAAGAAGCAAGAGAGATCAAGATCCACTGTCAGAAAGGAACTTACTAGGGGTCTAAATCTGAAGTCCTATCAACAGGGCTAATTTCTCTGTTTCACAGAAAGCTGCTGATCTTGGATGAAGTGGAAAGATCCCTAAAATAAAAGTAATTTGGGCAGCTACAGGAAAACTTTCAGTCTCTCTTATTTAAAGTCAACTATATGCAAGTGTCTAATGCTCAGTGGCATTATTTTTTTTCTAGTAGAGCTTTACAGAGTTGTTAACAGTTTCTAAGCAAAAGCTTTCATTCCAGAGGTCCCTTGAGACCTGGCTTAACCACTTATCCCATAAGCCAGTTTAAGATGATCAGTGGTGCAAGGAAATGAAGAGTTTGAACTAGAATGATCAAACTGGGAAGGAAAAAGAGATTCAAGGTCTGCTTGAGAAGCTGGCAGAAGTTTTTGGGTTGACAAAGGCAAGGGTTGGGGTTTGAGATGGAACTGAAGAAGGAGTTAGATCTACTGTGAGCCATACATGAGCTGAGCCCGTCTACTGAAATCAGCCTTATCACACAGCTGAGAAGCCAGATTTCTGACTTAAGAGTAGAGGTTGACCTCCATTGTCCCTGAGTGAAAAAGGGAAAAAAAGAGTGAGAGATTTTATATAAATCTTGGGATCTGTGTTTCCCTAGATGGTGTCAGAGAACACAATCTAAGGGATAAGTCAGCAGAAGTGGTGGGTGCTCTGTCCAAAATGGAGAAGTGTGTTGATGGCACAAAATAGGAGAGAAACATGAGAAAATCTGAAAAATTTGGACCCCTTGTTTAATGAAAAATAATCTTTTTCTGTCTTAGTGGCTTTCTCGTTGTTGGGACAGCATATCCAACATCTACAATTTACAGAAAGAGAGGTTTTTTTCTCAGTTTCAGATGGTTCATACATGGGAAGCTAGTGAATGTGAACACAGATGGTGAGGGTGTACCCAGAGAGATTTTAACAGCATGACAGAGAAAGCAAGAAGGGAAGGTGAAGTTTCCCATCCAGGATGTCTGCCCCTCCCTGGTTAAGCCCCCATGTTCTGCTACATTCAACCATGCTGCACTTCTTAGGTATTTTACAATATCTAAATATTTGAGGCTTTGGGGGACACTCCAGATCCAAACCATAACAGTGTCCAGCTTAGGGTTTTTTATTTTTTTAGGAAAATAACCAATACCTCTCTAAACTGAAAATCAATAGCCAAGACAAGTCAGCAACTAACCATAAATGGGCCCTGAAATTCAAGTCCTGATCAAATAATTCCCTGGTATCCCAGGGTCTAAACCAACTGGAAAGATTAGGGAGATGGGAAGGAAGTGGTATCTTAGAAAAAGAGTGAACATTCATCTAAAATGGCAATCAGGGCAAAATAGCAGCTAA
Organism: Ctenodactylus gundi; assembly: GCA_004027205.1. NCBI lineage: Eukaryota > Metazoa > Chordata > Mammalia > Rodentia > Ctenodactylidae > Ctenodactylus > Ctenodactylus gundi. Next base: position 17,091 of record PVKB01007604.1, read on the forward strand.
GACAAATCCAGTTAGAACTCCTGACTGATTACTTACAGTCCCATGGGAATTTAACATACAGGGATCAGGGGAAGGGGAAAAAAAGATTGCAAAACCAACTGTAGGGCGAACATTCCTTGTGAGGACACTCCTGTTTACTCTTAACTCCTGCTGGAGATGGTACATCTTGTAAAATAGCTGAAATTTTCCAGGGAAAATGCCCCTGGACAGGGAAGCCAGCTTAGTGCTCACCATATGCACCACCAACCTCAAATAGGCTGAACCCAGTGGCAATCCCACTTGTACACAAGTACCTGGAGACTGAAACTGATGTAATTATATAAGTATCTTTTTCTAATCCTGGGAGAGAAATAGAGTATGATTAGGGCGTCTGGTTTAAGAGTTACAATCCCCAATCCAAACAGCCACGTCTTTCACCTAATTTTTAGGGCACTAAAAATACTGTCACCCACAGAGAGACTCTCAGACTGAGACAGAGATAGAAGTGGTCTTCAGGGCTGGAGGAATTGCACAGAGGTTCCTAGCAAGTGAATAGGCCCTGGGTTCAATCTGTCAGTACCACATGAGCTGAGCATGATGGCATACACCTGTAATTCTTGCACTTGGGAGGCTGAGGCTAGAGGATTACGGTGAGTTGAAGGCCAGATTGAGTTACAAAGTGAGCTCAGGACAAGCATGGACTTGGTCTGAAAAAAAGTGTTTATTACAGTGCTCACTCTTTCAATTTTGGAGTCTGGAAAAACCTCGGAGCAGGCTAGAGCAGCCGCATGTCCACGTGCCAAAATGTGTCACTGTCTAGCATGAGTCTTTGCTTTTAGAATAATGTAAATTAAAACTAGAGCACAAATTTATAGATGTTTTAATTAGAAAAGAAGGGAAAATGCTCAGAATCAAGGTAGGGAGTTAACAAAAGCCAGGCTTGCTTTTTACTAAGGAGAGTAAGAAAAATAGGAAGGGAATTGAAGGAGGCGTCCTGTGATGAAGAGGATCAGACTGGCCTCTCCATTTGGGGATGAGAATATATATTCTAGGCCTGTCCCATTGTCTGTTCTTGTCAACGGGACGGAATACCTGACACAATAGAAAAGAGAGGTTTATTTTGGCTCATAGTTTCAGTCCATGTTTGTCTAGTTTCAAAGTAGAAGTGGCATGGTGGGAGCTGGAGGAATAGCGTAGAGGTTAAAGTACAAGTCTAGCAAGCTCAAGGCACTGAGTTTGATTCTTCAGCACCACAGAAAGCTGGGTGTGGTGGAACCCACCTGTAAACCCAGAACTTGGGAAGCTGAGACAGGAGGATTTCTGAGAGTTCAAAGCCAGACTACAGAATGAGACCCTGTCTCAAAAAAATGGCATGGTGGAAGGACCTAGGGGAGGAGTGCTATTGAACCCATGGCAGTTAAGTAGAGAGAAAATGGAGTAGCCATAGGCAAGAATAAAATCTTCAAGGTCTCACCCCAAGTGACTTATCTCTAACCAGGCCTTACTTCCTAACAGCACATTCAGCTACTGAACTCATCAATGGATAAATACACTGAGGACTACAGTGCCCCATAATTTAATCACCTTCCAAACACATGAGACTGGGAAGAGGACATTTTAGATCTAAATCATAACACCCACTAGTGTAGTTAGGATTTGGAATGTCCCCCCAAAATTTCATGTATTTGGATATGGATTATGTATGGAGCCATGTGTTGTTAGGAGATTGGGGACTGGTCTGGAGAGGTGGATTACAGGCATGTAGATTAGATTACAGCTGTGGCGGATTATAGATTACAAGTGTGTGGTGGGGACTTAAACCTGGAAGGGGCAGAACATTGGGTCTGGACCCAGAAGGAACAGATCACTGGGACAGGACCTGGAAAGATAAATTCAACTTTTTTCCTTCCTGCTGGGACTTAGCTTCTTGTTTAAATACTGTGAGGACCAGCCTCCACCTCCACCTATGTCATGTGCTTTCACTATTGCTGGCCACCTGTGAATGGACCGAAACCTTCTGAAACTGAGCTAAAACAATACTTTTTCTCTAAATTTGTGCATGTCAGGCACTTTTTTTCATCTTTATTTATTTATTTATTTATTTATTTATTTATTTATTTGAATAGGGTCTTGCTATGTAGCTCAGGGTGGCTTTAAACTCATGGCAATCTTCCTGCCTCAGCCTCCCAAGTGCTGGGATTACAGGCATGCCCCACCACACCCAGATTTACATGGTGCTGGGGAATCAAAACCATTTTGATTTTGGTTTTAACCACTGTGCTATTCCTCCAGTCCTCCCCCTGCCTTTTGAGATAGGGCCTTGCTCTGTAGTCCCGGCTGATCCCAAACTCACTATGTAGCCCTGTAGACAGGCCTTAAACTCATGGCAATCTTTCTGCCTGAGCCTCCCAAGTGTTGGGATTATAGGCATGCACTACCACACCCAGTTTATGTGGTGCTGGGGAATGAACTTAGGGCCTTGAGCTTGCTAGGCAAGCACTTTAACCGCTGAGCTATTTCACCAGTTCCATGTCAGGAATTCTGTCACAGAACAAAATAGTAACTAAGTCACCCACCTTTGATTTGAAAGCAGATAACCTTTCTGATTTCAGGAGTATGCAGGAACTATGTCCCAAGATAAATTATACCCCAAGTCTCACCCTCAAGTGATTTGAAGGGTTCTGATGATGAGATTTGAGACTTTGAATTGATGGGGCATAAGTAAGATATTTTTACCTGAGAGTTGATGCTTAATCATTTGAATGATTAAGACTTTTTAAAATGTTGGGCTTGAGTAAATATATACACATGAAAAGGACATAAGCCATAAGCATTCAGAATGTGACCTTATAAAGAAACAATCTTTATATAGGTTAAGTGAATTAAAATGAAATCATTAGAGTGGGCCCTAATCAAATATGGCTCATCACTTCATAGAAAAGGGAAGTTTTGACACAAAGACATGCACACAGGGAGAAGACCATGTGAAGATAAAGATAGAGATCAGGATGATGATTTTACAAGCATACATAAAGAAAAGACAATGAGAAGATAAGGGGGGAAAAGATAACCATTTGACTGGAGTGATATATTTATAAACCAAGGAATGCTAAGGATATTTTGCAAATGCTGGAAGCCAAAAGGTGCAAGAAAGGAACCTCTCCTAGATCCATCAGTATGAGCCTAATTGATATCTTTATTTCAGATTTTCAGCACCTATAAATGTGAGACAATAAATTTCCACTGTTCTAAGCACCCAGTTGCTTGTGCCTTGTTATGGTTGCCCTAGAAAACTGTTGTGGAGCCTCAATGAGGGTATTTTCATTCTCTGCTGCTGAGACATTTGAAGAGTGTGTTGGTGTCCTTGATTTACCTGAGATTCTTTGGTTACTAAACCTCTGTGACTATTCTGATCCTGAAGAAATGCCATTTTTTGAGGAATACATAGAAAGCAGCTATCTAAACCCAATTTTCCATCATGTTCTGTTAACAGGGTTTGAAGTTCCCAAACCAGAAGTCATTTTCAAGTTGCAGCAGGGAGAGGAGCCATGGATGTCAGATGGGGAAGCCCTACATCATAGTCGTTCAGGTGAGTGTATGCATGGAATAAGAGAGATGTTGAAGTCATTTTTTTTTTTCTGAAAGGGAAAAAGAAGGGTATTCTGCCATTGCTACCTTTCTTAAAGGTTCTACTTTAGAAATTGCTTGAGTATAGGTGGCTTTGACTTCTCAGTTACCAGATTGTTATCTCTGTTTCCATTACAGTATAAATGTCTCTGTCTTTGACTTTGCTCCAAAATTTTCTCAATTCTATAGTCTGGATCATGTGACTAGCTTCCTTAGTATACATCTTGCTTTTTTAAGGTATTCTCTTTCTTTTTCACACTTTAATGCTACATTACTTAAACTACACTCCCAGAGTCATTTCAATAATTACTAAAATTTTGCCAGATTTGGCTTATCATTTTGTCTACCTATCCATTCATAAATTCGTTGATACATATTTTTAAAGATTTTATACAAATTCCCAAGGTTGAATATAATTATTATATTATATAAAAATAATTATGGGGAAACTCTCACAGATTTAATGAGACAGCTGGTACAGTTTTAGGAAGATACCAAACAAATGATTCAAATACCAATCAATTTTTTGTTACACTTTTCCTTTAGATATTTTCTTTCCTCCATGTTCGTTGGTTCTGCTTGTCTTCCTGTCTCTCTCAAAAATTCCTTGAAGTATTTTATGCAATGCTGGGCTAGTGGTTGCAGATTTCTTTAGGGATTCTTGGTCATGAAAAATTTTTTGCTTCTTCAATTTTTGGAGATAATTTTGCTGGATACAGCAGCCTGGGTTGACATTTGATTGCCTGGCCTTTAAATTTTGCATTGAGAAATCTGCGGTAATTTGAATGAGTTTGCCTTGATAGAATGATGTCTGTTTTACTCTTCCCACCTAAATTATTCTCTCTTTATGTTTTATTTCTGAGGTTTTGATTATGGTATGTTGTGGCAAGTCTCATTGCTGGTTGAAGCTATTTGGTGTTCTATAAGCTTCTTGTGCCTGAAGATTAATTTCTTTTCCTAGATTTGGAAAATTTTCTTGCATGATTTCAGTGAATAAGTTCTTTATACCTTCCATGCTGTGTTCTGCTCTTTTTTACACACCTGTAATTCTGAGATTGGTTCTCTTTGAATCATCCATCAGTGGTTGTATCCAGCTACTTTGCTGATTTCTAATTTTGGAGTTCTGCCTAATGATAGCATTTGTTTTCTCAGCTCTGTCTTAAATGTTTGAAATTCTATCCTCATAATGTTTGAGTTGACTTCCCCTGCTTTCAAATATATTTTTCATTTCCTGAATTTCAGCTATATTTCTTTTCAGGATTTTCATTTCTTTATCAAAACGTACCTTCATATCTTGCATTTCCTTATTTATCTCAACCAGCTTTTTATTTGTGACTTCTATATGCTCAGTAATCTTTGTATTCGTTAAGATTGTCATTTGTTTAGTAAGGTTCTATTTAAGCCCACTGATCATTGCTTGCATTTCTTTGAGATATCTTGTTTGAACTGGTTGTTTGACTGATATATTTGCTTTTTGACTTCTTTCACTATGAATTCCACTATTTCAGGGCTCATGACATTAGATTCTGTGGTCCCAGGTATTTCTATGGGTATCCTGTTGCATTGTGTTCTTCCTACATTTTGGTTGTTGAGGGACTTCTTTTCAAGGGCCTAGCTGAGATGTTTCTTTGAATGAGTATGAGGGTATATGGAGGGAGCCAAAAATTCTTCTGAATTCTGTGCTGGGATTAGGCAGTGAGAGAGGACCTAACAGCCTGATAGCCTTTGAGGTGTCATGATCATGCCTAGGCCCCTCAGTAAGCTCTTTGCTCTGTGCTGACTTCCCTCCCCTGATGGTAATTTTCTTCACTCTTGGAGAGGCTCCCACCGCACCTGAGCTGTTCAGCAGTCAGTGGCCTTTCTCTCCTTTCCACAACTGTCTCTTTTGCGACTTTCTTTCTAAGCACTGTTTAAGAGTGACCCCACAAGACCTGTTGTGTTCTGCTGAGCTTCCTTTTACTATGAACAGTTCAGTCGTGGGCTCTTTGTAAAAAATGGCTCCTGATTACATCATTGCTTATTATGGCTATGGAGCACTGCTTCTGATCTAGGCTCCCAGAGGCCTTCTCTAGTGGGAACTCGAATTGTGTTTGTAGTGTGCATTACCCTTGTATTATGGAGGCTGGGGCTACCAGCTGATGTCAGTTTCTACTTTTCCTAGATCTATGCTTACCTCAGTCTGAGGTTCTGGGCTCTGGGCTTTCCTCTGTGGATGCTGGCAGCTCAGGGCCATTCTCAGTCAATCTGGGGTTGCATCTTGGGCTTCTGTTTTTCTTCACTTATGATATGTCTTCAGAATTTCTGACCTTCCCATTTCCTCCTTTCAGTTGTTAGGGCATTCCTTTCTCTCCTAGCTAATTCAAAGCTTCTGGGCTCTGGGTAAGATTCTCTCTATCTGTGCAAGCCATTCACTGTAGGCCTGTGGTGGCTTCCTGGGCTGCTGTTTTCCTTAGATGCTGACATGTTTTCAGGTTTCTGACATTTTTGTGGCCTCCTTCAATTGTTGGGGCACTCCTTTTTGTCCTAGCTACATTGAGCAGGTGGTTTTTTACTATATTCTAAACTTATTAAATAGGTCTGTGGGGAGACATTGTGCAGCTGTTACTTGGCCACCATCTTGACTGTGATACATTTTTAGAATCTGTTATTCAAAAACCACAAATCCAAAATTCTCTGAAATTTAAAACCTTTTCCAGCACTAACATAACACTCAAAAAGCTTTAAATTTTGAAGCATTTCAGATATCAGATTTAGTATTAGAATACTTAACTGGTAAGTTTTATGCAGATATTTCAAAGTTCCAAAATATGGAAAATTTCTAATCTAAATCATTTCAGATGAAGAATACTCATCATATATTGAAACTGGTTAATCTGTACACCTGTTGGTGGATAAGTGGTTGATATTTAATAATTATGAATGGAACTTCAGTGAACATCTTGACGTGTCTTTGTGTAACATATATTTTTATTTTCCTCGGGTAAATCCATAAGATTGGAGTTGCTGGGTCATACATGTATATTCTTCCCTTATAAGAAAACCTCCCTGCCAAGTTGTCTACACCATTTCTTTATATTCCCAATAGCAAGATATGAGAATTCCTATTGCTCCACATCCATATCAACCCTTACTATCATCAGTTTAATTTTTGCCATTGTGGTGTTTGTGAATGATGTCCCATTATGATTTTAAGTTGTATTCCTCAGATGAGAGTAATAATGTTAAATATCTTTTCATGTGCCTATTGACCATGTCTACATTTTATGAAATGTATATTCTTTTTTGTCTTCATATCTACTTATTTTTTAAGTAGACATATTTGTTGAATAAGACTTCCAGGACTTGGTATTGAACCAAGGAAACACTGAGTCACATCCTCAGCACTTTTTCTTTTATTCTGAGACCAATTGTGTCTTAAGTTGCTTGGGCTGACCTCAAACTTAGAAACCTCTTGCCCTAGCCTCCTGAATAGCTAAGATACTAAGTGTGCCCTAAAATACCCAACTTTGGTATGACTCTAAATATATTAATCACCTGATATATTTATTGCTAATATTTTGTTTCAATCTATGGCTTGTAGTTCCATTTTCTTACTGATGCCTAAAAAAGAAAACATTCTAATTTTGGTAAGTCTAATTTTCCACCATTTTATTAATATTACTTATTGTGTTTCTTTTTGGAATATTTACCCACTTCAGGCCACAAAGATTTTTCTCATACTTTATCAAGTTTTTCAAATTAGGTGTCTGATCCTTTGTGTGTGTGTGTGTGTGTCTGTGTGTGTTTGTGTGTGTGTGTGTGTGTGTGTGTGTGTGTGTGTGTGTGTGTGTGTTTGGAATGTAAGGATTGAGGTTTATTTTTCGGTATTGGTACATAGTCACTCAGAACCATTTGCTGAGATGACTTTTTTCTTTTTATTCTTTTTATTAATGTGTATTTGAGATATATGAAAACAATCAGCTTGAGAAATTGGTAGTTTTGCATATCTTGTCTTGATTATTTTTTTCCCTTCTCTTTCCATTCCTTCACCTCACCATATCCATTTTCCTTTCCACAAAGTCTGTCTTCCTACTTTCTTCTATCTCTCCTTTATTCCACTCTTTTACATTCTTTTATAGCTTGATTTTCTCTTATTAGAGAAACCAAGTGATATTTAGCTTTTTTTGATAAATAGGTGCATGATGTATGTGCATGATGGTCTCAAGGTGCATTCATTTTTCTACAAGTGATTCAAATTTATCTTTATTTATGGCAGAGTAGTATTCCATTCTGTAAATATACCACATATACGTCCCCAATTTTTTATTAGTGGGAATTTGTGTTACACAATTGCTACATTAAACTTGGGAATTCTGTGTACATACATATAGTACTAATTTCGCATTCTCTTCTACATTTCTTGCCCATGCACTCCTTCCCTCATCCCACATGCTTCCCAACATCTCACCTGTTAGACTCTATTTCTTATTTATACTCTGCATGTCTCATATTGGAGAAACCATGCAATATTTAATTTTATAAATGTGATTCACTTCATTAAGCATAGTGACCTCAAGTTGTATCCATTTTCTAGCAAATGACTCAAATCTATCTGTCTTAATGGCAGAGTAGTATGCATATATTCCATTATGAATATATACCACATTTTCTTTTCCCCCATTTTATTGATATGTATAAGTGCAATACATAAAGTTTACATTGAACCTGAGTTTTTTGTGAATATACATATCACAGCAAAATTACAAATTCTTCCCCTCTTCATTTTCAAACCTTCCACTCCCTCCCACTGCATCTAGTTCCCATTATTCCCCACAATAAGTTCTGTGAAATAGTTGTGAACTGGGTCTCTCATATCAGAGAAACCATTTGGTATATCACCTCCTGCTTCTGACTCACTTCACTGAGCATTATGGTTTCAAGTTGCATCCATTTACCTACAAAAGCCTCCAACCTATCTATCTTTATAGATGAGTAGTATTCCATTGTGTATAAATACAATTTATGTATCCATTGGTCTGTTGAGGGGTATTTTGGTGACTTCCACATTTTAGCTATTGTTAGTTGTGCTGCTATGAACATGGGTGTACATGTATCTCTGCAATGTGTTGTTTTTAACTCTTTTGGGAAAATTCTCAGAAGAAGTATTGCTGGATTGAAGGGGATATGTATTCTCAGTCTTTTGAGAAACTTTCATATTGCTTTCCACAGCGGATGGAACAGTTTACATTCCCACCAGCAATGCAGGAGGGTTCCTTTTTTCCCACAACCTCACCAGCACTGATTACTATTTGTGCTGTTGATATACTCCGTTCTCTCTGGAGTTAGATAATATCTTAGTGACGTTTTGATGTACATTTCTCTAATGGCTAAGGATGTTGAACATCTTTTTATGTATTTTTGGCCATTTGAACTTCTTCATCTGAGAACCACGTATTCAGTACATTTGCCAACTTTTCAATCAGATCTTTGATTTTGAGGGGCTTCCTTTTCTTCAGTTCTCTGCATATTCTGGTTGTGAACCTCTTATCTGAGGTATTGGTGGTGAATATTTGTTTTCCAATCTGTTGATTCTCTTTTTGCACTGCTTTTAGTTTCCTTTGCTGTGCAGATACTTTTTAATTTGGCATAATGTCATTTGTTAATTCTGGGGGCTATTTCTTTTGCTTTTAGTGTCTTATTAAGAAAGTCCTTGATTACACCTATGTCTTTTTGATATTTGCCTAATTTGTCTACCAGGAAGTTCAGTTTTAATATCTACGTCTTTGATGCAGTTTTGTTTCATTTTGGTGTATGGTGACAAGTGTGTGTGTATATTCATTCTTCTGTATGTGAATGTTCAATTTTTCTAGCACCATTTGTTGAAGAGGCTATCCCTTTTCCAGTGGATGCTTTTGAATCCTTTATTGAAGATTAAGTTTCTGAGGGTATTTGAGTTTGTCTGTGCTTCCTCAATTCTGTTCCACTAGTTTGTCCGATTTGGTGCCAGTACCAAATTATTTTTACAACTCTTGCTTTATAGTATAACTTGATGTCTGGTATTGTAATGCCTCCTGCCTTAGTCTTGTTATTCAAGATTGTTTTGACTATTCTAAGTCTCCTTTGGTTCCACATGAATTTAAGGATTATTTTTTAAGTTATGTGGAAAATGGTATTTTTACAGGAATTGCATTGAATATGTATATCAGTTTGGGCAGTATAGTCATTTTGACTATATTAATTTTGCCTATCCAAGAACAGGGGATTCCTTTCCATTTTCTTTTGTCATCTACAGCATCTTTCTTTAGAGTATTACAGTTTTCTTTTTTTTTCCTATTTTATTGATACGTATACGTGCAAAATTTAAGGTTTACAATGGAGTTGAGCCTGTTATGCACATATGTATCTTGTCAAGGTTACAAGGGCTTTCCCATTCTCATTTTGTCCCTCCTCCTACCCTACCCTCCCTCCCTCCTCCCCTCTCTGACCCCCCCTGTTTCACTTTGTTTTTTGTTTTAAGTTCCATAAAGTCCAACAATGTGGAGGCTTTTACAGGCAAATAGAAGAAACTTGAGCACATCATGCTTAGTGAAGTGAGTCAGAAGCAGAAGGTGAAACATCAAATGGTCTCTCTGATATGAGAGTCCCAGAGCACAACTCCTACAGTTTTCTTTATATAAGTCATTCACTTTCTTCATTAGGAATACTCCTAGGTGTTTAATTTTTGCTGGGCTATTGAGAATGGAATTATTCTTTTGAGCTCTTTCTCAGTGAGGTTATTTTTAGTGTAGAAAAAAGGTATTGATTTTTTTAGTGTAGACTTTGTAGTCTGCGATTTGGCTGAATTTTTTTATTATTTCTGAGAGTTTCGTATTAGAGTGTTGCGGTCTTCTGTGTAGATAATCATATCATCTGCAAATAAGGATAGTTTGGCTTCATCTTTTCTGATGCATAGTTCTTATTCTTTTCACTTTTTTGCCTGATTGCGATGGCAAGTGTTTCAAGGACTATGTTGAATAATAGTGGAGAGAGAGGACAGCCATGTCATGTTCCTGATTTAAGGGTAAATGCTTTCAATTTTTTCTCCATTTGCTATGATAATTGTGGCAAGTTTTGCATATATGGCTTCTGTGAGTTTGAGATAAGTTCTTTCTAAACCTATTTTTGTCAGAGTTTTTATCATGAAAAGGTATTGAATTTTATCAAAGGCTTTTTCTGTGTTAATTGAGATGATCATGTGGTTTCTGGTTTTCCTCTTGTTGATGTGACATATTACATTTACTCAGTTATGTATATTTAGCCAGCCTTGCATCCCAGGAATGAAGCCCACTTGATCATGGTGTATGATTTTTTTGATTACTTGCTGGATTCTTTTTGCCAGAATCTTATTAAGAATTTTTGCATTTATATTCGTTAAGGATATTGGTCTATAATTTTCTTTCCTGGTTAAGTTTTTGTCTGGTTTTGGGACTAGGATGATGCTAGCCTTCAGAAATTAGTTTGGTAGCATTCCTTCTCTTTCTACTTCATGGAACATTTTGAGAAACTTTGGAGTTAGGTCTTCCCTTACGTACTGAAAAAATTGCTGCTGTGAATCCATTTGGTTCTGGACTTTTATTTGTAGATAAAGCTTTTATTATTGCTTCAATTTCTGTGTGTGTAATGGGGTCATTCTGAATTTTTATATCTTATTCACTCAATTTTGGTATTTTGTATGTATCTAAAAAGTCATCCATTTCTTCCCAATTCTCTTATTTTTCATAATATTCTGAATTTCTGCAGAGTCTGTTGTAATTTCACCCTTTTCATTTCTAAGTGCTCTAATCTGTGCTTTTTCTTTCCTACTTTTGGTGAGTTTAGCTAGAGGTTTATCTTGATATTTTCAAAGTATCAGCTTTCAACTCATTAATCTTTTTATTGTCTTTTAATTTCAATTTCATTAATTTTAGATCTGATCTTTATAATTTCTTATCTACTATTTTTTGGCTTAGATTGTTCTTGTTTTTTCAGGTGCATAATTAACATGTTTATTTGTGACTGTTCTATTGTTTTGATATGTGCATTATTGGCGATGAATTTTCCTGTAAGTACTGCTTTCATTTTGTCCCATAGATTGTGATATGATTTACTTCCTTCATCATTTAGCTCTATGAAGTTTTCAATTTCTTCCCTGATTTCTTCTATGATCCATTGTTTGGTCAGTGGTAAGATGTTTAGTCTCCATGTATTTGTGTATTTACTTCTATTTCTTTTGCTGTTAATTTCCAGTTTTATTCTACTACGATCTGAAGGTATAAAAAGAATTATTTCTATTTCTTTGTATGTATTCAAGCCAGAGATATGACTTCTGATATGGTATAATTTTGAAAATGTTTCGTGTGCTGTTGAAAAGAAGGTGTACTCTGTTCATGTTGGGTGTAAAACTCTTTAAACATTTGTTAGGTCCAAGTATTCTATAATGTCATTTAGTTGTTGTATATCTTTGAGATTTGCTGTTTGGTTGATCTCTTTGTCTGTGTTAGTGAAATATTAAAATCACCTGCTATAATTGTATTGGAACCTGTGTGTCCTTTCAGATCTAATAATTTTTGATGTACATATTTGGGTGCACCAGAGTTTGGAGCATACATGTTGATAATTATGAATTCTTCCTGTGCTATTGTTCCCTTAATTAGTACATAGTGACCATCTTTATTTCTTCTGATCTGTTTTGTTTTTAAATCTGATGAGTCTGAGGGTAATATAGCTACCCTTGCTTGTTTCTTGGGTCCTTTTGCATAAAATATTGAATTCTGTCCTTTATTTTCAGTCAATGAATTTCCTTGTGTGTAAAGTGTGTCTCTTGTAAGCAGAAAATTGTGTTTTTGTTTTTTGATCCTGCCTGCCTATTGTGGTTTGGATCTGGAATGTCCCCCAAAAGTCTCATGTATTTAAATGTTATAGATTGTCTGTAGAACCATGTGATGTTGGTGGATTGGGGCCTAATCTGGAGGCATGGATTATATGCGTGTAAGTTGGATTATCGGTGTGTAAGTTATGATTAATGGCATGTAGTAGGAGTTTACCGCACCTTCCACACCTGGATGCAGGAGGGACTGATCACTGGGCTGAGACTTGGAATGATATATAAGCTGCTTCCTGCCTTCCTTGGAGGACTAGTCTCAGCTAGTCTCAACTTGCCTGCCTGTTTGTGATGTCGTGAGAAGCTGCCTCCACCTCTGCCTCTGCCATGTTCTTCCATTGCTGCCAGCCGCCCCTGAATGGACTGTGGCCTTCTGAAACTGTGAGCTAAAATAAACCTTTCCTCCCCTAAATTTGTAGATGTCGGGTATTGAGTCACAGCAATGGAAAAGTAACTAAGACACTGCCAGTTGATGTCTTTTGGTAGGTGGATTGAGGCCATTCACATTCAGAGTAATTATCAAAATATATTCAGTATGTCCTGCCATCATTTTAAGTTTTCAGCATGATTTACTTAATTTACTCTTTTGTCAGCTCATTCTCCTGTGTCTGTTGTCTTTTTTTCCCTCTGGGGTCTTTGGTGTTGTTAGCCTCCCATTTGCTTTCTCAGTTTTCTTTAAGTATTCTCTGTAATGCTGGTGTAGTCTCGGCAAATCTCTTTAAACTTTCTGTGTCATGAAAAGTTTTAATTTATTCCTCTAATTTAAAAGATAATTTTGCTGGATATATCAGTTTTGGTTGGCATTTATGTTTTCTTAATGCTTGGATGGTATTGCTCCATGATCTCCTGGCTTTTGGTGTCTGGGTTGAGACTTAGGGGAGTGGCAAGGTGGCAGAGAAGAAGGGACAGAAATCTTTAGTTATACTGATGAGCTTATCCTTGTAAGTCACCTTCTGTTTTTCTTTTATAGCTTTTAATATTCTCTCTTTGATTTGGGTCTCTAGTATTTTAATTATGATATGTTGTGATGAGATTCTCTTCTGATCAAAGTTGTTTGGTGTTCTATATGCCTGCAGGAGTCAATATTCATTTCTTTCCTTAGATTTGGGAAATCTTATTCAATCATTTCATTGAGCATGGCCATTAAACCTTTTGTTTTGTCCTCAGTTATTTCGTGATCCACTCCCATAATTCTGTTTTTCCCACATTTTATTGATATGTATACGTGCAAAATTCAAAGTTTACAATGGAGTTGAGCATTTTGTGCACATACTTATCTTGTCAAGGTGACAAGGGCTTTCCCACTCTCCTTTTGTCCCTCCTTCTACCCACGCCGCTCTCCCTCATCCCCCACCCTACTCCCCTCTTTCACTTTGTCTTTCCTCTTAAGTTCCATAGGTGTTGTGATCTGGGTCTCTCATATCAGAGAGACCATTCCATGTTTCACCTTCTGCTTCTGACTCACTTCACTAAGCATGATGGTCTCTAGTTTCTTCCATTTGCCTACAAAAGCCTTCATGCTATTGGATTTTATTGATGCATAGTATTCCGTTGTGTATGAATACCACAGTTTGTGTATCCACTGGTCTGTTGATGGGTATTTTGGTACCTTCCATATTTTTTCTCTTGTTCCTTGTGCTGCTATGAACATGGGTATACATATATCTCTGTTATATGTTGTTTTGGTCTCTTTTGGATATATTCCCAGGAGGGGTGTCCCTGGATCAAAGGGGATATTTATTTCTAGTCTTTTAAGAGATCCCCATACTGTGTTCCAAAGTGGTTGTACGAATTTACATTCCCACCAGCAGTGCAGGAGAGTTCTTTTTCCCCACAGCCTTTCCAGCACTGATTGCTATTTGACTTGTTGATACAGGCCATTCTCTCTGGAGTGAGACAGTATCTTAGCAGTGTTTTGATTTGCATCTTTCTTATGGCTAGAGATGTTGAGCATCTTTTCATGTATCTATTGGCCACTTGTACTTCTTT
>PVKB01007605.1:0-31567 GCA_004027205.1 Ctenodactylus gundi
GTAGGAGAAGCGTCTGGAGACTGCCAGCGCAGTAGAGTATTGACAAAGAGTTTTATCTTTATCCCTCAAACCCAGAAGATGGCCATCTGCAGAGCCCTTTCCACAGCCTCCACAGGCCCCAGCACTGACCATCTCCGACCTGAACCGCTCCTCTATCCACGGGCGTAGAATGCCAACCATCTTGACGAATAAAGGCCGCCCTGCCCCTCCACCCTCCGCGTCCCTTCTCAGAGCACCTCTGACATTCACACCAAGGCCCTGTGGGCAGTAGGTCTTGCAGCTTCTCCAAACAGCTCTACGCTTGTAACTGCACTGAAGTGGGAGGGGCAGGCCACAGTCTGAGGCGATGCGTCAGTGAAGAGCTCGCGGCACAGTGGGAAGCAGGCCGGGCTCTCTGCTCGAGGAGACACCGCGGCACCCGGGCCACCCCTCAGCGCCCGCCGCTCTCCACACAAGATGCTGGTGCTGCCGTCACTCCCTTCCCTGGGGTGAGGTGTGTGTTGACTGTGAGTGTGCGTATGTGAGCCCCACCACCCCTCGTCACCCCTCGTGCCTTGGTTGTCCCCCGGCTCTCACATAGCGGCTGTAATCGTGTGATTACGTAGTCATGGGTTATGTATCATGATTGTGTCATAAGTGGATGCTGTAGCTCTCCACGCCTTCTCAGGCACGCCTTCGTTTTTCCTAGAGATGTTAACTACCTCTCCTTTCTTCCTTTTGGCCTTATTTGAGAAATGGCAAGTGGTTCTGTGAGACCAGGACAGAATGCTTACTTACAGGGCCGGGGAAACCGATGAGGCTGCAGAGGGAGTCGGGTTTTTCTTTTCCTTGATGTGGATTGAACCCAGGGATTGAACCCAGGGACAGCCGTGCTTCTGGTTCCGGTGGCCTGCTGTTCTTTCGCTGCAGTGCGCAGAGCCAGCATGGCTTGGTTATGCAGATTTTGTTTTGAGATAAGGTCTTGCTGTACAGTCCACGCTGTTGACAGACTTGGGATCCTCTTGCCTCAGCATCCTGACTGACCCCACGCATCCATACTTGGTTAAGCAACAGGTGTGGTTACCCATGACTTAGTGTGTCCGAGTCCCCATGGCCCAGGGCGTAGACAGTAGAGCTGACCTCACTGGCCCACTGAACACTCAGGCCTCCTTGGAGGCAGCAGGAATCGCTCCACACCGCCAGCGCCACCCACTGGAGCCTCAGGGACATGTGTCAGAGCCGGGGCTATGGCCGCGCTGGCTGCAGTGAGGGTCAGAGCTGCCTGCTGGCCTGGTTCCCCTGAGTGGGCCCCAGCCTCGGCCTTCGTGCCAGGCATCTGGGTCCAAACACCATCCACTACCTAGGGTGTTTATGAGATAGGATCAAGAAATACAGTGAATGTTTGCATTCTAAAAAATGACCGCGGTAATAGACACACTGCCACGAATCCACCACAGTCCCCCCTTGGGTTGACCACGCCTCTCCCACCGCTTTGCCGCTTTTTCGAGCAGACCTGGAAGTTGCCTGGAGAATCTTCATGGGGGAGGGGCTCCGCCACCACGCGCTGTCCCACGGAAGGCACGCTCAGCAAAACGTGGCCCTTGTGTCCTGCTGCACGGCGCGAGTTCTGGCTCTTCTCTGAAGTTAAAATTGCCATTAAAAGTCCATGATTTGAACTGAATCAGGCATCCAGGCAGCCACAGCGGTGCAGCTGAGTACACTCAGGAAAGCGGGCTCCGGAGCGTGGCCAGTACAAGGGGTGAGGATGATCCGAGCCAGCGGGAGTCTTCTGAGGGGGATCATGACAACACCTTTCACTACAGTCATTTTCTATTTGAGCATTACTGTCTTTCTGGCTGGCCCTGGCCTGTCCCTCAGCTGCAGACCTACTCCTGCCCGCCCCCTACAGCTGCCCCTCCTGCCTCGCCCTGCCTAGATGCTCCCCAGCCGCTCTGTGTGTAAGCTCTGTAGCCCTGCAGGATGCCGTACCACCCGGGCAGGGACCTGAGGCAGGGTGGAGCTTGGCCCACACCTGGCAGGCCCCAAATGGGACGCTGGGGCAGGGCAGAGGAGTGGGTGACACCAGCCCAGGGGCCCAAGGCGGCGTAGATGGTCTGGAACAAAGGGTGGGCTGAAGGGCTGTTCCCCTCCCTGCTGCTGCAGCACTACACACCCGGGAAGCTGACTCCATTCGGGCCTCCTCCTGCCTCATGCCAGCTGGGCTGCCCATCCTGCCACTCACCCCCTCTCCCAGGCATCCCCTCCGTTCTCCCAGGCCCCCTGCCCCTGCCACATTCTCAGATGTCCCCCACACTCCCGGACACCCCTGTATAGGAACCACCACATTAGAGAGTGAGACATATGAAGACAGTAGCCCCTCACTGCACTCTGAAGTGAAATGCTTGGCTCTTAAAGTCAGAATGATCGTGAAAGGTCAGCATTTTAACTAGGTGCTCTGTGTCCCTCCCCAGCAGGGGAGCCAGAGTGGCCTCTGGCACGCTGCCCCTTCCCAGTGCCCTGGGGGCTGGCAGTCCAGTTGGAACCTGTGCATGGCCAGTGGGAAGGTGCCTCA
The DNA here is from genome assembly GCA_004027205.1 of Ctenodactylus gundi. Taxonomy (NCBI): domain Eukaryota; kingdom Metazoa; phylum Chordata; class Mammalia; order Rodentia; family Ctenodactylidae; genus Ctenodactylus; species Ctenodactylus gundi. The sequence goes on from PVKB01007605.1 coordinate 2,552, forward strand.
AGGCCAGGCCAGTGGAGCCCTGGGGAGTAGATTCTACAGTTGTGCCCACTCTGGCCAGGAGGATCAGTGGCCTTTGCTGCCTTTCCGCCTGTGAGAGACTGTTGCCATAGGCGGGGTCCTGTGAGGTCCTGCAGACAGTGGGAGCGCTGAGACTCTCAGGGTAGACACACACGAGGCCTCCCCAGCCTGGTGGAGGTGTAACTAGGGCTGGAGGTCCAGCCTTTGCTCGCGGCTGACGTGTGACAGGCTTTGGGCCTTTCCAAGCCAGGTCAGTAGCTAAGCCCTCTGCCCCCCGCCGTCACCCCGTCAGGGCAGGTGATGGTGTTGGAGGGGGAGCCGCGTCCCTGTGCCGGCCTCACTGGTAGGTGGCGTTTCTGTGTGCTTGGCGATGGACACCCCATCCTTCATGTCTGCTGGTCCTCAGGGTTGAGAGAGGGTTCCCAGGCCTGCTGCTCGTCGCTAACCGTGATACACACCGTGCTGCCCGCCTGCGCACCCTTTTGCAGCCCGGCTCCTGTCCCCAAGCTGCTGGCCTTGCTCGCGGGGCGGTAGCACGGTGGCAGTGTGGCCCGCGCCCAGTGCTGCAGCTTTAGACCTTTTGCATTAGCTTGGGACGTCTCTGGCTCCTCTCCACCGTTGGTCTTCAGGTCTGCGGCCGGCGGTTTTGCCCTGGGGATCCCACAGGTTGTGAGCCACCATCACGGCAGAGCCTGGAGTGCCTGTCGTCACGGCGCAAGGCTCGTGGGCCCCAGGCCGGCTCGCCCGACAGCTGTGTCTTCTACAAAGGCGCCGCAGCCCCGAGCCAGGATCTCCTATCCCAGAGCACCACCTGGCTCGAACCAGGCCGCCCAGCGGGGTGGGCCGTGTGCAGAGCGGTACCTGTATTCACAGCTGCTCTCTGACACGCATCACCTGACCTTCACCTCCCGTACCATCAGGGGGCCCCTAGATCCTTCCTCATCAGAGTGCAGCCCTATGTGAATGGGGCACGCATGAGACTCTCATGCTGGTGACTTGATGTAGCGCTCAGGTGGTGTTGCTGGTGCTGGGCCATGGCTGTAAATGCAGATGAACGAGGAGGTTAGGCCACGCCGACTCTCGCCACCCCCGGACGGGCCTGTCTAATTGCAGGAATTCAAGCTAAAGTGCCCCTCATCTGCATAATTATTTCACCGTATAGTGTGCTAATAATAGAATATAAAGTATAAAATGACTAACGTGCTTGAGCCTTCCCCAAGTCACCCTGCCCCCTCTTGTCCCACCCTCCTCCTGGTCCACATCCCCAAGCCCCCTCCTGTCCCTCCTGTCCCATCCTCTACCTTTGTTCCATGGGAAATTTTACTTCCCCAAAACAAGCCCCTCCCTAGTGACAGAAAGGCTGGGGACCTCTGATTTCCAGGACAGATTTAAGAGTTTGGATCTAGAAGGACCACTTACGAGTTCTGAGGGGCTTTGAATAGGAACAGGGCGGGGGCTGTGTGCCAGGGACCCAGGGGCTGCTGTGATCAGCGGGAAAGACAGGCTGTGAAAACTCGCATGGTAGATGCTCCCATACATTGCAGCACTTCCTGTCATGTCAGAGGCCATGGGGAGGGGACAGCCCAGGCAGGAGCAAGGACTAGTGGCTCTTCAGGCCTCTGGAAGCCCCCGGCCAGCCGTGGCTCCCTGGACTTCATTGGCTGGTCTGACAGGCGGAGGTACTTTGTGGGGTGGGGCCACTTGATCCTTCCCGGAGCTGCTGGTCCTCTTGCTTCTGATGCTGGCTCTGTGTTTCTGCATGGAAACACTGTCCAGGGACAGCTGGACAAACACAGGACCCTGCCCCTTCCTCCCCGCTCCCTGACCATCTCCATCCACCTAGGGCTAGCATTCACAGGTGGTAGTAGCCTCAAGCTCTCTGCCCCCCAGCCGGGGCACCCTTCGGGGGGCTGTGTTCATGTTCTGTGGCTGCCCCAGCTCCCCCAAGCTCTGAGGGACAGCCGGGCTGAGATGGAAGGTGCCAGGAGGGGGCAAACGAGAACAGCAGGGCAGCAAGGCCGCAAGACAGGTCTGTGGCACGTGGGCCCTGCTGGCCTCCTGAGCCAGCCACAGCCACCCACGGGGGTCACTGCTGTGTTTCTCTTACCCTCGAGCCCCCCCCCCCCCAGCCGTCCACCAGGTTCCTGTGTGACTTTTTGGTGTCACAGATCAGGATCCCAGGAGCAGAGAGCGGTGCCTGCATGCGAGCAACGTTCTGTTTGTTCCGAGGTCCTGGGGATCGGGCCCGGGGCCTTCTCTTCGAGCTGCACCCCCGAACCCTCGTGCTGTTTATTTGAGACAGGAACTGTTGCCTGGCCGGGACTCAAGCTTGCAGTTCCCCTGCCTCAGCCTTCCGAAGTGCTGGGATGATTGCGCCCCTCACATCCCAGCTGGCTGTGCCCCGGGGTAGGCGCAGCCGGTGTGGCCGTGCCCCCTCCTCTCCACGTCTGGGTGCCCTCTGGGAGATGCAGGCTCTCGGAGGAGCTGCAGAAGCAGAATACCCTGCAGACCGCGGGCCCTGTCCATAAGCCCTCATGTCCCGTGTGACCTCAGCGTAGTGCCGTCACCCTGTCGTCAGCGCGAAAGCTGAGGCTCCGAGAGGTTTGGAGGCTCAGCTGCGGTGGTGTGGGGTTCCGGAGTGGTGAGGGCCTGGCTCCTCCCCCGGGGGAGCTCCAGCTTCCGGGGAGCAGCGCCTGTGGGCTGTGCAGGTACACCCACAGGGCCTGTGGGCCCCAGAATTGGGTTGCTCTGTTTGTTGGTACGCAGTGTCTGCTTAGCTGCATAGTTGTACGCCCTTGAGCACTTGACTTGCCTGCTGCAGCTCTGACAGGGGTCAATAAAATGTTTATCTCAATCTCTACATCTGCAATATGAAACGAAAAATAGTGTGTGCTCTGTAGCAGGCCACAGTGCAGGCAGAGCGCAGAAGGGCACGCCATGTAGTGTGTGCTCAGTAAACGTTAAGGACTTTTTTTTCTCTTTTTCTTCCTTTTCTTTCTTTCTTTCTTTCTTTCTTTCTTTCTTTTTCTTTTTCTTTTTTTTTTTTTTTTTTTTTTTTGCAGAAGTGGGGATTCAGGTTAGAACTTTCACGCTGAATTACACCCTAACACTTTTTTACTGTTTGTTTGGGACATGGTGAACTGCCGCGTTGCCCGGGTTGGGCTCAGACTTGTGACCCTCCTGCTTCCGCCTCCCAGAGTGCTGAGGAGACAGGGCTGTGCCACTACACTCAGCATTTGTGATGGTTTTCACCACCCCGACACCAGCCTGGCTCTTACTCCCTTCTCCTCTGGCCACCTGGTCTAAGATCTCACCACTTAGTGGCCAGGCCTGTGCTCACATTCTGGGATGCAGTGCAGGAAGATTGCACATTCAAACCCAGTCTGGGCAGCTTCGTGACTTGGTGAGTGAGACCCTGTCTCAAAAAAAAAAAAAAAAAAAAAAAAAAGTGAGCTGAGGATGTAGCATAGTGAAAGGCCCTGGCTTCCATCCCAGGTTCCAAAAGGGAAAACTGCTCACTACTGCCACTGAGCTCCTGCAGCGGCCTGCGTGGGTCTGAACAGTGCTTCTCCCATTGCGGCTGCGTCAGTGGCCTGAGGCCCACGAGCTGGGCTCCGTGGGCCGTATCCCTGGCCAGGCAGGGTGGGCAGCACCCAGGGGGTGGTCAGGCAGGCTCCATCACTGCATGCTGGACACAAGGCCGAGCTAAGTCAGCAGAGGCACAACCGCCGAGAGCTCTCCCTGAGCCCCAGAATCCATAACAGGGAATTAGGGGCTGTGACTGACAAGAGGGCGGGAGGACAGGGTCAAGGAGGGGCGTGCATTGACCCCCATGTGAAGCTGGGGTGGGTGGGCAAGAGGATGCAGGGCCACTGAAGTGCGTGTGTGTCCGAAAAGAGCTCCCAAGTGGAACCCGCTGACCCCTGGAACCAGAATTCAGTAATAAAAGTATATAGGTTCCTTCAAAAAAAATATATCCCTAGAAGTATGATAGGAGAAGCAGCTGGGGCTGGTGGTCCAAGCCCAGCACTCTGGGAGGCTGCGGCAAGAAGATCATACCGCCTGGGAGAAATGGGCTGGGGGTAGCTCAGTATAAAGGCCCTGGGCTCAGTCTCCAGAGCCACAAGAAAAAAGGGACCTTGCCAGTATCCCTTACTAGAAGGTGCGCTCAGTGTCAGCAGGTGGGCTCACTAGCTGGATCTTACCTCAGCCCTCGCGCCCACCCATGGGAGCCCTGACCTCTGCCCCTTGCTCTCTGTGCCTAGATCACCCTGGCGGCCTGCAGAACCACCCACGTCTACGGACCCCACCACCCCCACTCCCCCACGCCCATACCCCCAGCCAGCACCGTGCTGCCTCAGCCTCCTCGCTCAACCGCGGCAACTTCACACCCAGGAGCAACCCCAGCCCGGCCCCCACGGACCCCTCGCTCTCGGGAGAGCCCCCCGCTGGCAGTGCCCCAGAGCCCTCCCACGCCCAGGACAACTGGCTGCTCAACAGCAACATCCCGCTGGAGACCAGGTGCGGGGTGGGGCCAGACCAAGTGTGTGGGGTGGGGGTCGGGGGGTGGATGTGTTGGTGGGGATGGGCGGGAGAGGCCAGCTGGGTGAGGGAGGGAGAGGGTGGCGAGCCAGGCAGGCGAGCCGGGCTGTCCTTCAAGGTGGAGACCAGGTACGCCTGGCATGGAACAGATGGTGGGGCAGGCTGCGGGGCAGAGGCCAGGTGTGCTGGCTGTTGGGGTGGGCCCGGCGCCTGCCATTCACCTGACCGGGGCTAGAATCAGGCACACAGCACGGTGAGGTGGGCAGGAGGGGCCTTTGGGTGCCGACTTTCAGGCCAGGGCTCCCCAGCCGCATCCTGAGGGGGCGACCCTGGTCCCCTGGTCGGGTGCTGGACCCTACGTGCCGCAGGGGCAGGAATGCTGGTAGAGGGTAGGTGCTGTGTGTGAAGGAGGCCGTGGCTAGGGTTTGGGCAGGGCTCTGCCGGCTCTCAGAGGACGTCTGGCTCAGGCAGCGGAGGAGCCCCATGGGGAAGCCCTGAGAGGTCTGCCTCTTACAAGGGGACACCTGCAACGTGAGGTTGGGCACTGGGGGCCACGAGCTGCAGTCATGCTGTGTGGGTGTGGGGTGAAGTCAGGGTCCCTGGGCCTCAGTTCCCCCTCAAGGAAGGGCAGCTGAGTAACGGGACACAGCACTCAAGGCCACGGACCCCGTGGCTTTCAGCGGCACTTGGCCTCCCCCGAGCTCCCAGGTGACTAGAGGGCCCAGCTTGCCCTGGCAGGCACGCACCCGTAGAGCCCCTGCCGCTAGCAGATCTGTGCTCAGAGCAGAGTGCTGACAGCTTGCTCCTTTTTAAAATGATTCTTCCTTTCTGCATTATGAAAGTTAAAATGAAAATGACTTAATCCAGGCCCTTGAAAAATCGCTTCTGCCCACATTCCGATCTTCATCGTGTCTTTTCCCTCTGGGTGTGCATTTATTCCCTCTTTGCAGCGGTTTCAAGGTGTAGAGCAGAGGCAGCATGGGGCCGCACCCCGCTCAGTGGCCTAGGGGTGGGCTGCCGTGCACAGAGGCAGTGCGGCCTCTCTGGGCCATGGAGGCAGGGGAGGGGCTGCCTCCTCCGGGCCCCTGAACGGAAGAGAGACTAGCCCTCCTCTCCTAGGGCAGCAGTGGCAGGAGTACCGTCACAGGCAGCCTGCTGCCGAGGTCAGGTAAGCACAGACAGCGCACCTGCTGTGTGCCCTGACTGCAGTGGGTGCATGCAGCTCACACTTATTTAGTGCCCGCCTGTGACTCCTGCAGGCTGGGGACATTCGACCTGCAGCACAAATGCCTGGCCTAAGCCGCCACAGTTAGGGGTGAGCCGCTCAAGTGCCTCACCAAGGACAGCCGGCAAATATTTAAGTTGACAAACTTCAGGGCTTGGGTTTTATTTATTTATTTATTTATTTATTTTTGAGACAGAACCAGACTGGTTAGTCCCGGCTGGTCCTCAGCTCACTGTGTATGGCCTCAACTAGGATTACAGGCATGAATCCCCACGCCCAGTTTATGTGGTACTGGGGCATCAAGGCAAGTGCATGCCAGGCAAGTGCTCTTAACCGCTGTGCTGTTCCTCCAGCCCCTAAGCTGATCATTTTGTATAACCTGCAAATGATGCTGTGCCTATCCAAATGGTTCTTGGCAGAAAAGAGGTTCCCCACCGCCCATGTAGGGTCCGTGCGAGCCTTGAGCTGCCCCAGGCCGCCTGTGGGCCACAAATTCCCTGAGAAGAAACAGCACAGCGGGAGGGTGTGTGATCGGTTCCCCAGGCAGGAGGACATGTGTGATTGGTACCCCCGCCGTCACTGTGGGTGTGGAAACTAGAGACTGCTGCCTAGGGAGTGACAGGGAAAGGTGAGTTGGGGAAGATGTGGCCCCTGGGTACCTGCAGAACAGTCCAGGAGGTGAAATTTGAGGGCTGGGCTGCCGGGAAGCCACGTGCCCAGAGCCCAGCCTGCTGGGCCTGAGAATTGCCGGGAGCTGGACGCCTGCGGGTCCTAGGGGCACTGGAGTGTGAGAGCGCCAGGGCAGCACGCCCTCTGAGATACACCTGGGGTCCCTGAATGTGCACCACTGAACCCCTCTCAGCGGCCACTCCGAGCCCTGGACGTGCCTGCTGAGGAAGGCCAGTGCCGACCCCTGAGCTGTGTGGCCCGGAGCCCGGCTGCCTCATGCTGGGGCATCCAGCCTTCGCTCCACAAGGCTACCTTCCTGGATGTAGAAATAAGGCCCCTCCCAGGGACCCCCATTCAGAGGGCTGCCTGCTGGGCCCTGAGGGTAGCCTCAGGCAACCCTTGCAATTGCCTGTGACCTGGCTGTGCTGGATGACCCCCGGGTAGGACTGCTCTGAGCAGCTCCCCCTGCGCCCCAGCAGCCCGCAGATTGGCTGAGGTCGTGTGTGCAGTTCCCCACCCCAGCACAGGCTGAGCACAGCAGCAGGCCGAGGCCGGGCCCGGGCCCCGACCCCAGGCTCCACGGGAGCTGTGGTGTTCACTGCGGGCGCCAGCCTCGGAGCAGAAATGACAACACAGACCTCACAGGGAGATTTTGAAGAGTAGGATCAAAAGGAGATGGGACACGGTGGGAAGGCGGGACCCCGGTCATTTCAGTGCTGGCTCCTCGGGGGCCTTTGTGCGACCCTAAAACCGCACCTGACATTGTCATGGTCAGTTCTCCTAGCGGCCTGGTGAGCCTGGCGCTGTGACCCTCACACTGCAGGAAGCAAAAAGGGTTCAGAGAGTTGAGGCCGTAGCCCAGTGTCACATGGCAGGATGGTGGCAGGGATCACGTAGGAACCTGGGTTGGGTGTTGTCAGCATCAGTCAGGTGCAGAGGACGGGGCCCAGGCCGGGATGGGGCCCGGGACGAGTGCTGGTTCCTGCCGAAGGTAGCACGCTGCAGAAGGCAGGATCCCTGCACTGGCTCTGCACGGGGTTAGAGTTAGGTGAAGCTCCACGCCCCCCCCCCCCCGGGCCACCAAACGCCCCCAGCGTGCATCCCAGACCCCACCAAGTCCCACATAAATAAGGGGCTGGACATTCCCACCAGGGCTAGTGGCAGCCTGAGGGCTTGAGAAAATGCAGATTCTCAGACAGCACCCACAAGTTCCGGCTCCTGGGGTGGGTTGAGAGGTTCATGGGCACACGCTGTCGGTGGGTCCTGTGCCCCAGGCACCCGGGAGTGCCTTAGAAGACGAGGCCAGGTGTCCTGGGCTGTCGTGTGCCATCAGAAGGCCCAAGACCACATGGCTGTAGGTTGCGTCTGAAGACGGGTACAGGCAGTGACAAGCAGAGGCCAGGCTTTGGGCCCAGGCACCCTGCCAGCCTCCACTGTGAGCCCTGCTGCGGCTGCCCGCGCCTGCTCCCCAGCCCCTGCACCTGTCTGCAGTTTGGGTGGCACCATGTCCCGTTGGGGCTGTTAGGAGACGCAGGCGGCGATGCAGCCACCTCTGTCAGGGAGAGTGTGCTCGGGTGCAGTTCAGATTCGTAGCAATCCCTCCCTCCCTGTGCTGGGGCCAGGCAGACCCCTGCACGCGTGGCTTGCACCCGGCCTGACCCTAGGACCCGCGTCCTGCTGGCACCACGCACGCTGCGCCACACAGCCACTCGGTGTGTTTCTGGCCTGCCTCCATCGGTGCATGACTCATGGCTTCGTTCATGTCTCCGTGTGTGCGTAGAAACCTGGGCAAGCAGCCCTTCCTAGGGACATTGCAGGACAACCTCATTGAGATGGACATTCTCAGCGCCTCCCGCCACGATGGGGCGTACGGTGACGGGTAGGTGGCACCTCCACGCTCCTCTCTGTATGTGCTTCCCTGTGGCTCCTTCTTCTGCATGCGAACCCTGTGGCCTTTTCCTGGGACCTCCCAGGGAGGAGGCGGTGCTGTTGCATGCCCATGTCCACATCCCACAAGCAGCAGCCTTCCTCGGGGCCCCCGCCCCAGCCCAGCGTATTGGCACCATCCAGTTAATATGCACATCTCTCAGCATCTCATCCACTGCCTCACCATTCTGAAAACCATTGCATGTGCGGTGTCTGTGTGGCGCAGGACCCAACTGCGTGGATGCTGGCCCTAGGCACAGGTCCTGTGGCCTGTGCCTCTCGTGCTCCGGTAGCAAAGGGCTTACCCGCAGTTTCTGGGGGTTGCAGTGCCAGGGCACACCCGTTTCCCAGGGTGTGAGCAGGTCTTTCTGTGGCCAGGGTTATAGCCCAGCCATGAAGGAAGTTTGGCCACACCGTGTGCACTGGCCGTCCCCGTTGCCCTCTCCTCTGTGGTGGGCTGTGGAAGCAGATGCCGTCCCTGGGCCTTGGCCAGGGCAGCCTGGCTTCTGAGCAGAGTGCCTGGGCACCTACAGCCACCACAAGGGGACTTGGCCATGGAGTGAGTTTATTGCTAGCTTCTTGGCTTCTGCCCTAACCAAACCCTCTTTGAAAAGAAGAGTGTTCTAAGTAGATGTGGTGGTATGTGCCTATAATCCCAGCACTCAGGAGGCTGAGGCAGGAAGACTGCAGGTTCTTGGCTAGCCTGAGCCATGTAGCAAGACTCTGTCTCTAAACAAACAGATAAACAGTGTTCTAATCAGTCCTTCACCAAGTGTGTGCGTGATGCAGGGGCTGGGGGAGAAGAGGTACACTAGGTCCCTGTTGTCTCCAAGGGACAGACAGAAGTCTAGACATCATCTGAGTTCCTGTGACAACACCAGAGAGTGGAGAGCTTATTCCCCGAGTGAGCCTGCGCCCTGCCTTCCCAGGAAAAGGACCCAGACAGCTCCTCTGCGTGGCCGGGTGGGCTGTCACGGGCAGGGATGTCCCACCATGTTCCGTGGAAACCGTCCTCGTCTTCCTGTTTTGTGGTCTGGCCTGTGGCTCTCCCCATGCTGTCCCTGCTACCTTCTCTGTAGTGGTGATCTCTCTCTCTCTCTCTCTCTCTCTCTCTCTCTCTCTCTCTCTCTCTCTCTCTCTCTCTGTCTCCCTCCTGTCTCTCTCTCTGTTTCAGGCTTCTCTGCATGCGTCTGTCTCGCAGGCGGGCCCAGGCACCCTTGACCCTTCCTATACCTGTTCCTGCAGGCACTTTCTCTTCAAGCCCGGAGGCTCATCCCCACTCTTCTGCACACCGTCCCCCGGGTACCCCCTGACCTCCAGCACCGTGTACTCACCCCCGCCGCGACCCCTGCCCCGCAGCACCTTTGCACGGCCCGCCTTCAGCCTCAAGAAGCCCGCCAAGTACTGCTCGTGGAAGTGTGCAGCTGTCAGCGCCATCCTCATCTCGGCCGCACTGGTGGTCCTGCTGGCCTACTTTGTGGGTAAGTGTGCCCCACTAGCTGCCTGCTCCCCTCCGTCCGGGGCCGACCACTAGGCCACTTAGGAGCCAGGGGCTCTGGAACAGTTCTCACAGGGGTGGGGGAGGCCATCCGCTGGTCGGAGGGCCCCCAGGGCTCCCGGAGTTTGGATCCTATTGCGGGTGTGAGCAGAACACCGGGCCGCCCCACCTCTTTCAGTACATTTCAGTGTCGCCCTAGTCTTGATCACAACCCCCCTGTCTGGCCTCCTCCCAAGTGGGAGCCTGACCCAAAGAAACACAAGCACATAGTGTCCAGCGCCCTGCTGGTCCAGGTTCTCGGGGAGCCAGGCTCAGCCTTCAGGGTCCTTCCCCTCCTTCCATCCTGCAGTCCTAACACTGATCAGGGCCAGGCCCAGCAGGAAGTACCTTGAACCCATGCTCAGGAATTCAGAGAGGATGTCATAAGTAAGCAGGGAGGGTTTTATTATATATGTATATGAGCCAATATGTAGAAATGGACTGACTAGCAAAGGCCAGAACAAGAGGGAGGGCCACCTGCTGTGACAGGGAGCCAGCAAAGCCACAGTGCAACGTGGGGGCCTCAGAAAGGCGCGAAGCTGTCCCTGGCAGGATCTACAAGGCCAGGTTGCCGGCTCTCGGGACACAGACAGGCAGCTTGGACACGCTGAGTGGGGTGAGCTGCAACGCCACTGCCCTCTCTAAGTGTTTGAGTTTCATAGTAACAGGTAATCAGGTAGGTGACAGTCTGTAAGTACGGACACATTCTTGTTTTTCGGGCTGCTGTGAGCCTTTCCTGATAGGCTGGATCTCTTTCTGCTGTGGACATAGGTCCTGAGCCATGTGTTGCCAGGGCAGTGTGGCATGCGGTTTCCCCTCCTCTCTCACTCATTGGTTGTGGCTGCCTAGCAAGCCATGGTGAGGCAGATGCTGAGGCTCTACTGAGAGTCCGTGGAGAAGCATCTCCGTGAGTGATTAGTGATGCCTGCCGTGGTTGCAGGCGTGGAGAATGTGGAGGGCCTACCATGTGTCTGCCACCTCTGCCGTGGGTCGTTGGAGAGGCTCTGGGCAGGGCCTCGCTGGTGTAGACTGGGTGACAGGTGGGGAGTGGCACTCTTGAGCCGTCACCCAGCACTGTCAGTGCTGCATCCCGCCAGCCCTTGACACACCAGGCTTCTGGTGACATTATAGTATTTTCTCAGTGGCCATCACTTTCACCAGAGGTTTGCTGCAAATAGATACTAGCTCGTTTTACACCTAAGCCTTGAGGTTTAGTCCACAGAGCCCAGTCTAGAGGGAAAGAATGAATCTTCATCTGTTTCAGTAAACTCCTTTCTGCTTGCTGTAAAGAAGCATAAATTTGCTTCACTGTGGGAAAGTGGGTGGCCCGCGCGACCCTAAAGCTAAGTGAGAAAGATCCGGCGCCAAGGCTGAGTATCGCGGAGGCTCTTCTACGTGAGAAGTCCAAACTGTGAATAATTTCAGGAGCAAAGTCCAGGGAAGGTGGCAGGACCTGGGGAAACTCCCGTTTCCACCTCCGGGCGTCTTCCTCCACCACTTAATAGGGCGCGTGGCGGCTGCGGCCAGGGCTCAGGCGTGTCGAGAGATGGCTCCTGGGAGGCGGGGAGCTCCTGGCCGCGTGCAGGAATAGGAGCCGGGCGCCAACCGGAGGGTTTTTCGGAGTGACATTTCTTTTCCCTTCTGACGCCGGCAGCCGTGGACTCTTTCATGGCTTTGTGGGTCACTTCACACTCCACTAGCCGTGTGGAGTGCCCGCTTCAAGCCGGGAGCTGTGGGCACTGGGGCAAAGCCGGGGCCGCCCTCAGCATGCTGCCGGGGTGCCATGGCAGGAGCCAGTGAATCCAAGTGGGGGCTGGTTTCCACGGTGGCTCCAGGGCGGCGGGCCCCCTGCCACAGGCGGGAGCACCGAGGAAGGCTTCTTAGGAAAGTGGTGTCTGAGCCAGGCCCCGTAGCACAGCCCTATTATCCCAGCACCCAGGAGGCTGAAGCGATTGGGGATCTTCCCAGAATGGAGCGGGCATCTGCCAGCTTCCCAGGGGAAGGACCGCGCCTCGTAACAGCAGACTGATGGTGAGCTTTCAAGGAACTATCAATTATTAAAAGTCAAATTAATTGTCCCAGCCAACCACAAATATCCCTAACAAAGACTTCTTTCCAGCCGGCCAGCCAATCTAATCAACAGGCAAAAGCACAGATATTTAATTGGATTTTTGATGAAAAATTGTGTTTAATTTCAAGTATAATCAATTATTAATTACTGTAATGAGTGAATCTGACTGGGTTTACTAATTAACTCATTTAAATCTTATGAATACCCTTTTCATTTGTAATTATTTTCCACATCCTATCAAGTTGCAGATAAGAACCATGCAGCCTATCCACCAGGGGGGACACTGAGGCAGGTGAGGCCGGGAGAGGGTGTTTGCAATCCCAGCCAGGGGCCAGGGCTGCTGCATGGTGGAGGTCACCCTGCCGCTCCATTGGGAGCTCACTTTCGTTTTTGTTACTGCTGTTGATGTTGAGACAGGGTTTTGCTCTGTAGTCCAGGCTGAAGCCAAACTCAGCTGTGTAGTCTAGGCTATCCTCAGATTCATGGCAGTTCTCCTCCCTGAGCCTCCCGAGTGCTGGGATTACAGGCGTGCACTACCACTCCTGGCTAATTTTTGTATAGTGCTGGGGGGCTAGAATCTAGGCCCTTGCTCATGCTAGGCAAGCACTCTGACCACTAGGCCAGTGTTCCCTTTCTTAGCTGAGTCTTTTTCTTATAAGAAACTCCTGAGCAGACATCTTGACTGGTATTTTCTGAGAAAACAGAGAAATCTCAGTCTGCCTTGAATGGGGAAATGAACCCAGGGCCTTGTGCTTGCTAGGCAAGTGCTTTAACCCCTAAGCTACACCTCCAGCTCCAGGAGAGGTTTCCAAATAGCTCTCATGTTCGCTTCCAATGGAAGTTGATTCCAGATTGGCACAACCCCATCAGAATCAGGAAGGGACGGTGGCTTCTAAGTGGGCCTGCCGCCAAGGGTGATGACTGTTGCTCAGATGCAGACGCTGCAAGGTTCGGCTCCTGGCGCGTCGCTGGGTACTAGGCCCTGGCCCTGGAAAGCCTGGTTGTCCAGTCCCTGATGCCTTGGAAGGGGGTGGAGGTGAACTCAGACATCGCACGGGATCTGCAGGGGATGCTGCTCTAAGATCTGCCACGTCACTCTGTGCCTAGTCCAGCCAGTCATGAGTCATGAGACCTCCCACTCTCATGGGGGCGATGGCACCACTCCCAGCTCCTGAAGTTTCCCTCTGCTGCATGCTCAGGCCTTGCTCAGAGCCTGGCACGTGCTTGGTGAGGTTTCGGTGAATGAATGACTTGGCAGGGTGGTGAGGGCTGCCACCGCGAGTGGTCTGGGGTAGACCGATGCCTGGTGGTGGCTCCAGGTCCGTGTCATGTCTTCCAGCTTGGGTACAGGTGAAACGGGCCAGAGATGAGTGAAAAGTAGGATTAGCGCACTGGGTCTGGTGGTGCAGCCTGTAGTCTCAGCACTCTGGGAGGCTGAGGCAGGAGGATCATCGAGTTCGTGGCTAGCGTAGATAACCTAGTGGCTTAGATAGACCCTAAAAAAATAAAAATGGGCGGGAAATGTAACTCAGTGTAAAAGCCTTAAACTCAGTCCCCATACCAAAATTTAAAAAATAAAAAGAAAGATAAAGAAAGGAAAGAAAAGGGTGAAGAAAAATTGATTGAAGGATAAAAAGGAGGGCCAGACAATGGGACCAGAATGGGCAGATGCCTCAGAGGGGAAGCGAAGGGACAGAGCCGTGGCCCCGAGGCTTGCTGGCATCAGGAGGGGAAAATCCAGCTCGCAGGAGCTGGGACGTGGCTGCTGGAGCCCTGAGGGGGGGGGGGGGACCCAGAAGCTCCCCTCCCCAAGCCAGCGCTCTGATGTTCTCCACATGGCGCAGGCCTGGCACCGGGCCTCCTCTGTTCGGTGAGCGCGCATCCCTGAGCCAGACTCCGCTCTCACGGATGCCCAGCCTGATCAGGCAGGAGGTGGCCATGCGGGGTGGAGTGACGGTTGGGAACCTTGTTCCTTCTGTTAAGAGCAGTCGGTGTTTCCCCAGGACCAGGCAGATCCTGAGTTGGGGTATGTTGTCTCAGGGGAGAAAGGACCCGGGCTTACCGCGACCTTCATTTTGTGTAACGACAGCAGGTGTGGGAGCCCCAAGGGCTGTTTTAATGCCCCTCTTCCCAGGAAGGCATGCCCTCAGTGGGCCACAGAGCTGCCCCGGCACACCTGGGGTGCTGCCTCCACAGCTTTGCCCAAAAGGAGCTGATTTTAAAGCTTTTTTGCGTCCTTAGAAAGAACATGTCCACCGGGTCCCATTTCTATTCCGCACTAGCTACCATGTGCTAAAGTAATCTGATGACACGTATGCGCAGGGAAGGGGATCTGTGGCACCTCCTCTCTCACCTGGTAAGCACCTCACACTGAGGAGGGGGCTGCCAGGACCTTGCTTAGTGCACCAGCCTGGGGCAGAGGTGGGGACCGGCTCAGTGACTCCTCGTGGCAGCGAGGGAGATGGAGAGGGACCAGGGCCTGGAGAAACGGTTATAAGAAATACAGAATTTTTTTCTTCTGCTTGGTGCTCCCTCCTTTCTGGAAAACAACCAAACCATAAGGGAAGAGCGTCGCTGCCCAGGGACAGCAGCTCTGGGTTCTGGCACGGAGCTGCCCAGCAGGGCCTGCGTCCACCTGGCGCCCCGTCTGGGCCTCCGTTGTTGGGACAGTGTCGGTGCTAAATGGTGCTTTGAACCTACACAGCTCCTCCCTTCTGGGCGCCTACGCCCTGAGGCTGGGAGTGGGCCTGCCTGGGGTACAGGGGTCCTGGGTGACCTGAGACCTAGGGGAGAGGCCTGCTTCAGCCCAGAGCTTCTCTGTTGCACTGTGTTCAGGATCCAAGTTACTTTTTTGTCACCCTGACTCAGTGCCTGACACATACAAGTTAGGGCATGGAAAGTCCACTCCAGCTCACAGTTGCAGGTCACCGTCCATTTATGAGCGACCGGCAGTGGTGGAAGGACATGGCCGAGGTGAGGGTGGAGGCAGCTCCTCGGCACACTGCACACGGGAAGTCGCGTCACGTCCAGTCAAGTGAAGTCCCCAGGGAAGGCAGGAAGTGGCATATGCTCTGCCAGGTCCCATCCCAGTGATCCGCCCATTCCAGGTCCAGCCGCACTGTGCTGCCCCTTCCAGGTTTAAGCCCCCACCACACACCTGCCCCCCAATCCAGTCCACACACCTGCACTCGGCCTGTTGTCTAATCCACCCCTCCACGCCAGGCCCCGTCTCCTCACAGCCATGGTTTCATGGATAATCCACAGCACCCAAATGCAGGACACTTGGGGACATTCCACATCCAAACCAGAATGCCAGGCTGAGTGACACCGTGGCCACAAAGTCCACTAGCAGTTCCTGGAAGGCCAGATGTGTGAGTTGCAAATGATGGAAGTGCCATCCTGGGTCTGACCCCACACCTGTGGGACTCCAAAGGACCCAGCGACGTATTCAAATGGGAAAAGTGGGTGAGACTTTTGGGTGGCGTGGTGCTCGTAAACCAAGTTGGCTCTTGAAAGAGAAGACAGGAGTAGCTTTCTAGAGGACAGAGTAGCTGGCACAGAGGTGGAGGATGCAAAGAGCCTTCCTTCGCTCTCCCTGGCACGAGGACCTGGGAGGTGGTGCGGTGCGGCTTCTGTGCGTGCTGATGAGCACACGGGGTCGGGCTGGGTCGGGAGGGACCTGTGGGTGCGGGTGGGCAGGGACAGTGGCCAGGCCTGTGCGCTTACCTCCTCTGCACTCTCTCGCCTCTCCTCCCTCATCCTCTGCTCTGCTGAGTGCTGAGCCTGGCAGAGGCCCAGCATCGGGGCAGTGCCTAGCAACAGGGTGAAGTTACGCTAAGGCCCCGGGCAAGGAGGTCCCTTTTCTTGGGAGGAGTGGGGTCATCTTCCAGAAGCAGCAGCAGCATTTGAAGCCGACCTTGGGTAGTGGGGCGGGTACTCGTAAGGAGTAAGAAGCAAGTGGGCGTTCCAGGCAGAGGGAGGCCGGACAGGCTGTGTGCCAAGGGAGGAGAAGGTCGTGCAGAGCCCCGAGCAGAGACGTGGTGTGGCCGCAGACCTGTGCCAGGCGGGTGGTGAGATCAGGCTCGCGCTGTCGCTTTTTCCTCAGGGGAGTTTGTCCGTGTGTGCACTTCAGGGAAGGCGGTGCAGGGAATGTGAGCCGGTAGCAGGGACTGGGAAGGTGGCAGAGGTGGCTCTGCTCCGCCCCAGG
This sequence comes from Ctenodactylus gundi, assembly GCA_004027205.1. Lineage (NCBI taxonomy): Eukaryota > Metazoa > Chordata > Mammalia > Rodentia > Ctenodactylidae > Ctenodactylus > Ctenodactylus gundi. The sequence goes on from PVKB01007605.1 coordinate 18,747, forward strand.
GGACTGCAGTCGGGCTAGGGACGCCCTCCCAGTGGCTCTGGGTGTGCCTCGCTCCAACTTCTGTCTCTGCCTCTTGCTAAATGGAAACCATGGGCGAGTTGCCAGCTGCCCTGAGCCTCCGTTTCCTCGCCTTCAGTGAGACCGAGAGTCGCGCCCACCTGCAGAGCTCTGGGAGGCGTGGATGGCCCCGGACAGCCCGCGCGGCCTGGGCATGGTCGCCCTCGGTACCGGGCCCTGACCACATCATCACCACAGGGCTTCGGGCGTCTGAGCGAAGGTGGTGGTGATGGAGGCTGTGGCGACGCGGGCTTGCTCCACACCTCCAGCAGGGCCCACGTCAGAGGCCTGCGTGCCCACCATGTGTGACAGCTGTGTGGCCGATGCTGCAGTCGAGGGAAAGCGGGCAGAGCTGGCTTGGCGGGACACAGCGGGCAGGAAGCTGATGACCGCCCGAGGCCACTCTCCTACCCAGACTCCGATGTTATACTGATGTGCTTCGCCCTCGACGGCCGTGACAGCTTAGAAAATACCCCGGAGAAGTGGACTCCAGAAGTCAGGCTTTTCTGTCCCAGTATGCCCATTATCCTCGCAGGGAGTAAGACAGATCTTAAGTGACGAGCGCACAAGGCGGGAGTTAGCCAAGGTGAAGCAGGAGCCAGTGAAGCCTGCCAAAGGCAGAGACACGGTTCACAGATTGGCACCTTTGGGTACACTGAGTGTTCGGCAAAGACCAAAGATGAAGGGGAGGGGTGGGGGCTCGAAATGGCCGCGAGGCGGCTCTGTAAGCCAGGCGTGGGAGGGCAACATCGGGCGCCTTGTCGGTGACACCTTGCTGCAGGCACAGCCCTCAACGTGGCTAGTTCTGAAGTGCTCACCGTTAGTCTTAGGGTGTGATAATGGCCTTTTTAGTTTATCTGTGATTTACCTGAGGTTAGACTCAGAAGGCATCTAGCTACCTGTGCCTAGAAGCCGACCGTGACCATCACATGCCCGGCTGCTGCACATGGCCCCCCACGTCCTGACTCCGAGGGTTTCTTGGTGCTTCCTTCTAGAAAGAGAAATGGTAACTTCGGTGAGCTAGGCTGTAACGGCTTCATAACCGACATGCCTGCCTGTCTCCTCCGTGAGTCACCATCTCCGAGCCTTACTCCTTACAGGTGTCGTTGGCACAGCTCTGGGTGAGCGTTCAGTTTTTGGAAGATGTGCCCAACCAGAAGGCCCACGTCCATGCGGCTGGGGCAGCGCCAGTTTTGAGATTTCGTGTTAGTTACCTTATAGTTTATGTGTAGTTACTGCCACGTAACGTATGTTACCAAAAATAAACATATCTACTCCAGACTAGCTGGAGTATTTTTTGTATGATTGGATTTTGTTATACTGATATTTGTCATCTGCACAGAATGTGTATTGATTAAAAAAAAAAAAAAGAAAGGGTGTTTGGAAGTAAAGTCAGATGGAAAATTTTTTTGGAAAAAAAAAGAAACACGACTTTGAAGACGCTTCTCAGGGGAGAGAAACATTCACCCCCCTACTAGGCTAGCAGGAGGCCTGAAGCAAGCTTCAGCGGGCACTGCTGTCCTGTGTGCAGGGGCAGGTGCTGAGAGCAGTTCCTCCCAGCAACAGATGCACAGGTTACGCCTCCACAGGGCGCGTGACAGGACACTGCTGGCTGACGGTGATCGCAGCGGGAAACCTGTGTCCCCACAGCCTTGCTCTTTGCTCAGTACCAAAGGGCCGGTGAGGCAGGAGAGCAGGGCTGGCCTGGCTCAGCCAGCGGCTCTGCGCCCACACCTATTGGCCAGTCAGTGCATTTCCGTGGACGTGTGGATCCCAGTGCCGCATGGAAAGCTGTCTGAGCATGGCAGGGCCTTATGACAGTGTCCCCCCACTGGGGAAATGACAGGCCACCCCAGGACCTGGCACTGTGTGTGGTGCCACCCTCGGCTGGGGCTGGCCCCCTCAGCCTTCTCTGACTCTCTGGGCCTTTAACAGAGCAGGCCATGGCCACCCAGGGTAAGAACATCCCTTGCGAAGTCTCCCCTGGCCTCGGGCTGGGTCTCCCACCGGGGCAAACACGCCTCCCCCGCTTGAGGCACCAGGAGTCTCTCTTGCACCCTTTCGGGGTTACCTCACAACCCCCTGAGATGGTCCTGAAAGGCTGTCTGCCAGCCGCTGCGCTAGAAAAACATGGTAAGAGGAGGAAACGGGCACATGCTGAGCACGAAAGCACGTGAACATGCGTGGCGAAGCTCCGTTCTGCTTCCTCCCGACCCTCGCGCGGCTCTCCCCAGGACTCCCCTCTGGCCACGGCGCCGTGCTGTCCTCCCCACGTATCCCCCGTGTACACAGGAAGCAGTCAGTCCACGGCGGCATGTCGTATGCCTTCTCTTGGGTTACAATCTTCCCTTTCTTCTAGAAAAACACCTAAAAAGCCTCCTTGCCTTTTTTTGTGGTCTGTGGTGTATGTGGATTAACCAGCCACTTGTCAACAGATGGGTTTAGCATTTTGCGATTACTGATCATGCTCAGTGAATAACGTACGTCCAGAATTTGGTGTGGGCGTGCAGGTCTGGAGGATTGATACCTGGAAGTGGACTCTAAGTCCCAAGGTAAAGAGTTTAAGTATTTTACATCATGAATCTGTTCTACCTTACCATACAGGCCAAGTCCCCGCGCCCTGCCTGCCCGCTCTCCCTCTGCGTCCTTGCCAAGCCCTTAAGTAGGAATACGTTGCCAAGTGGAACTTGAACTCCGTTGGCCTGCGCTCACGCCAAGGGTTTCCTCACAGCACACCCGAGAGCCACTCATTTCTTCCTCGTCAAGCTGTCTGTCCCTTCTCCCCGCCTGCTTTCCTATGGAGCTGGTGGATTTCGCTTATTATTTGTAGAAGCTATTTTTAGAATAAGGAAATTAACTTTTTATAGCATAAATTACAATTCCTTCTTTAGATTGTTATTTATTCTGAAGCAAAAGGCTAAGACCTGAAACCTGCCCCTGCCCCAGCACGTCCACCAGGCAGTGAGCCCTCTTGGAGGGCAGGGTCCCAGTCACCCCAGCTCCCCAGTCCCCTCTGCAGGCCCTAGCCCTGGAAGGCCATCTTCAGGGGCTTCGTGGATCTCAACTGAGTGCCCAGGCCCTACGCCACCTGCTGCCGTGGCGACTCACGGGCCCCGTCCACCCCGGCAGCAAACGATGACCTTTCTCCTTGCTCACCACAGCCATGCACCTGTTTGGCCTAAGCTGGCACCTGCAGCCGATGGAGGGGCAGATGTTTGAGATCACGGAGGACACAGCCAGCAGTTGGCCTGTGCCAACGGACGTCTCCCTGTACCCATCGGGGGGCACAGGCTTAGAGAGCCCAGACAGGAAGGGCAAAGGAGCCACCGAAGGTAGGGTCGCTGCGTTGTCCGTGTCGTGCGTCCTCTGTCCGCACCTCGGGGACCTCCATCACCACACCGTGTGCCTGGCTCCATACGCGGGCGCCCTTCATCCCTCTGCCCCTCCACCCTCCACGCCGGCTGCCATCCGTCTGTGTCCTCATCGTTGTTCTGTGTGGCTGTGTGCTCGGAGCGGGCTTTGGCTGGCTCCCATCCTCTGCTTGGGAAGGGTGGCCGTGTCCATGTGGGGTCATCTCCCAGGGAAGTCAGGGGCCTGGAGTTCAGGCCCAGCCGTTGCCTCTGACCTCTGGTGGCACATCAGCTGCCCAGGACGACTGTTTTGTGCTTCATTTACCTTCTCCTCAAACGGAGATTAAGCTAGTTTGTCTGCAAGGTGTGTTGATATTTGCAAGCCGTACCTGGGAAATCAGTAGACTTACCTTCCGGTCGACATCTGGTCCTGTCCATAGTCCTGCCCCGTGGCTGTGATGCTGGCATGGTGTGCAGGGCCAGTGCCGTCCTAGAGCAGAAGGAAGACTGTCTTGAGGTCAGCATGTGAAAACACAGGTTTAAAGTCTGTCAAACCCTCCAGGAATAATGGAGGGTCTCATTTAGCAGAATCTGCTTTCTGCCCTCCTGATCTAAGCAGACATTCCTGAAGCAGGGGCCAGATCTAACTGAAATTTTCCACTCCAACCAAATTAGTTTGTGGGTTGTTCAGGTTTTGTTCATTTTTTCCCAGGGAGCTTAAGGTACAGATAAGAGACAACATCAAATTACACCAGCATATTGGTTCATTTTAATAGGACTGTTTTTACTTAAAGGGATTATATGTCCTTAACTGATGCAAATGGAAGTCCTGTTTATAAACCCCTCACATGCAGTGCAGTGCTGGGACGCAGTCAGCATCAGAAGCCAAGTACCGTGGTGGACAGACATCACCTCAGTATGCAGAGCATGTGGAGTACTAAAGTTTATGGGAAGCCGTGTGTTTCTCTGGGTTTTGTTGCCCTCGTCAAACCAGTATCTACTTAGATTATGTTTTATGAGTTGAATCTCAGGTGCCTTGACACAGCCCCGGGCGTGTCATTCCCCTGGTGCCCGCACATATTTTTGGTCCCTCTGAGGGTACAAGAGAAGACAGCAGATTCAAGAATTAAGACACGCATCCCTGCTCCCCATGGTAGGGGACACAGGTGGTGTGAAGGTTGGTGGGCACAGCTTCTTGGAGCAGACACCCCAGAGTCTGGTGCGCAGCCCTGCCTTCCGCTGGTTTTAATCCATTCCAGTGATGCCACCTCCTGTGGCCTTGGTTTTCTGTGGGACAAAGACAGTGGCCCCCACCCCTCCAGAACCCAGTGGCAAGGAGGCTTCTGACTAACGCACACTCTCCTCTTGGTCTGCGCGAATCCCCAGCCACTCTGTCTCAGTTATCAGTATCCCAGAAATGGGCCCTGGTTAGCATTTTCCCCTACAAATAAATCCTCCTACGGCCTGAGCTAATTTTGAGTATTTCAGAGGATACATATTTTAATAATCACAAATCAAACATTGGTGATCCTCGTGTTATTGTAAATGTCTTGTATCTTTGACAATGACATGAGACTGCAGTTCGTACATTTTCAAGGTTGTCACAGAACAGAAGCCAAACACGGCAGCTTTTTAAAGCACAGCCACTGGGGCTCAGGTTAGGCGTTAATGGAGAAAGGTAAAAGCACGCAGTGAACAAGCCTTTCTGACGGTCCGGTGGGTGGGCTGGGCTAGTGTTTTCCTCTTTTTGCAGTGAAATCTAAATTGTCCATCAGTCGAAACTGTGCAAATCACTACACGCAGGCTCCGCTGGCCTCTCCAGGATAGAACGGCTTATCTTGATAACCAAATAAATTTCAGACAGTTGCTAAGGAAACTAAAGGGTTCTTTGTGTGAGTGATTGCATTGAAAATAAGCGAAAAGGTGGCAGGAGGGGAAGACTGGCAGTTGATGGGGAGTTTGAACCAGCAGGGTCCTCGCCTGGGCAGGCGAAGGCTGGGACAGGAGGCAGGTGGGATTTCAGGTCTCCAGGTCCTCCTCGCTTGACTGAGTCGCTTCCGGTCACTTCGGCGTCTCGTCGAGAGGCTTCTGTGCTGGACATGGATTGCCTGTTTGCACTCACCTCATGGCTGTAGGGGGACTGAATCTGTCTAGCTTTACAAAGAAAAGGACCGTCACCCATGGGATCTGCCTGTGGAACCAGATCATGCCCTTGGGGGACCCGAATCACGAGCTGAGCTCTTTGTGCCATCTCCCGAGGCTCTGTGGGCGCCCAGGGACGGTGTCACGTGCTTCTCATGAATGACTTGAGACCTTGGGCAACTCTGGGACCCACTTAGAAGTTCCTGATTCATAAACATGGCAGACTTCTTGGTTCCTGGGAGGCCAAGATGTTCTTGACCCCCTGGCCAAGCCTTGATCGTAGCCCACAAGGGCCGGGAATTCCTCCAGCCCTTGCTCTTGCTGAGGGTCACTGCAGGCCCAGATCGCTGAGATGGTCATTTAGCTAATCCTTTAGAAACTTAATCCTCCGAGAAGCCATCTTCTAATAAATGAAGCAAGGGCTCAAGATGGCTTCATCCCTGCCCGGTTCCTTAAGCATCCCGAGCCTCCTTGTGTGTGTGTGTGTCATGATACAAGACGTAACTGAGCTGACAGAGTCGGAGCTCGTCACGCAGCAGCCCGTGTTCCATCACAGTCGTCCAGCCCATGGTAGCTGATACTCTGTCCCGAACCTAGGCTCAGCTGGGCACGCTCGCCTCCTCCCGGGCCCCTCCCTCATTTCCCACCCTTGGTGGATTCTGCTCTGTGATGGATGTTTGATGTCCTACTTCATACATGGTGCCCAGAATTAAGGATGAAGAACTGTGTAGGATCTGGACGGAGGAAGGTAGAAAGGGTCCCCAGAGGCAGGAATGGGGGGAGGCCTTTCACTCCACCATAGCCTCGGGCGTCTGTCCACCCAGCAGGGCTCGGCAGGTTCCCACCCTTTCCTCTCAGCAACCCACCCCACATGGTTGGCCCTTTGTGACCAGTGAGGAGCAAGGTCCCCTAGGAACGGGGGGCGGGGTGGAGATGCCCCAGACCAGAAGTGGCTGGTTTGTTTCATTGCCGCTCCGAGAGGTAGCGCTTCCCATCCACCTGACCTGCTTACAGAAATGCTAGGAAGGGCTCCAGAGGGACCCCTTCGCCTCTCCCATGGGGTCAGAGCTCCAGAGGGGGCTGGGGGATGGCCTAAGGCCCCTGGGGGAGAAAGTAGGTGGTGCATCTTCCCAGCTGCATGTGGAGATGGGAGCAGTTTCCCTTATTTATTTTCAGGTTGGGAAGCAACTCCAGCACAGGTAACTCTCGAATCCGTCCAGCTCCAGCTCCCAGCTGGTTCTTAGTAAGGGCAGGAGCCTTGGGATTAGCTGTCCACGCTGCTACCCCTGCAGTTCCAGGAGGACAAAGTTCAGAACACAACTGGCTTCCCTCCCTTTGAGGCCCCCACCCAGCAGAATCAAAAGCTGCCGAGGGCAGAGGATTAGCCACGGGCTAGGAAAGGGCTGGGGCCGTAGGACTCCCAGGTCAGTGGAGCAGACAGTGACCAGTTGCTCCCCATCTTCCCACCACGGGGGTCTGGCTTCTGCCTCCGCAGCTGGTGACACGCCCCAGCGTGGTGACTCGCACATCTGGGCTGTCAGCACGGCTGTCGGGGCACGTTCCTCCCGGGGAGGAGCCGGGTGCGCACGCCTTCCTGTGCTAGCGAGCGTGGAGCAGTGCGACACTCGGTGATAGCATGCATTTTAACGTTTTTGTTGGCACATTTTTAATTAAAATAACATTTAACAGTTTGCAACTAAAAAACCTGATGTTTCTGCCTAGGAATTTATAAGGAAATGATAACATATGGACAAGTTTAACATTTAAATTGAATTTTATTATTTAAAACAGTAAAATATTTTATGACTGCAACAATGGCCTGCCAGGCTCCATTTCGGCCTTGAATGTGTTTTCTAAGGAGTGTTTGCAAAGCAAGGGGGGAAAAGACAGTTTAATTTCGTATTCTTCAAATGCTCTTTAGAAAAAGTTCAACGAACTTGTTTTCATTACAGATGAATTCTTACTCACTTCCACCATCTTCAAACATCGCCTAACCATATCGAGACCTACTGCCAGGACGCCCATGGGACCATAGTCCTTCCAAATTCCATGTTGTCTGTTGTCTTGGGTCCTGAGGCCTTCTGAGGGTCCCCAAGGTCTCACCGCCTCCTCCCCGCCCTTTAGAAGGCTGGGTCCTGGCAGGAAGTTGGGGTTTATCACCTGCATATAGGAGTGCATTTAATTACTAAAGAAAGGAAGTTTGATAAGCCCCCTCTCCTGCCAGGCCCTCCTGGTGCCAGGAGAGCAGTCAGTGGCCTGATTGGTGACAGAAGCCCCTGGGCCCTGCCAGGTGTGGCCACAGGGCTGGGCTAGATCCGGTTTCTGGGTCTGGCATAGACTTGGTCTGTGAACTTGAGAACCCCCTGGCGCCCACTGTGACACAGACATGTCGTCTGTCCCCTCTGAAGACAAGGGGGCGTTTTGAGATGCAACTGCCTTCAGAAGGCCTGTCTTCCCATTTTCATGACACAGGCCTTCACCCCCAAGCCTAGCTACGAACCTAGAATGTGGCTGCCAGTCCAGACATAAACAAGGGAGGTTTTAAGACACCTGACTGCTCTGTGGTCACACTTCCTGCCACAGGGACAGCCCCTCTGGTTTGGAGGTCCTGTGGGGACACTTCATTCCCTGACTCCTTCCCGGCTCCGCCTCGCAGCCCCTGACGCACCCACACTTGCTTCTGAGATCACAGTGGGCTTCCCTGTGGTGAGAAATGGTTATTTTCAGGATCAGAACCTCTTCCCAAGCTTGCACAAGTGTGCAGCACTCAGATGGCCCTTGGGGAGGACCCTCCCTGTCTCTGGAGAACACCTGTTTATAGAAGAAAATTTGCTTGGGGGACACACAGAGTGAGGCGGAGGCAGCATGAGGCCCGGGGGCTCAGAAGCTGGTTTCATGTGTCAGCTGCACTAACCCTGAGGACTTTGTCCCCCTTCCTGTGTCTCGGTAGGAAAGCCCAGCACTTTCTTTCCAGAGGACAGCTTCATAGACTCCGGGGAGATTGATGTGGGGAGACGAGCCTCCCAGAAGATCCCCCCTGGCGCCTTCTGGCGGTCGCAGGTGTTCATTGACCATCCTGTGCACCTCAAGTTCAACGTGTCTCTGGGGAAGGCGGCCTTGGTGGGCATTTACGGCAGGAAAGGCCTTCCTCCTTCACACACGCAGGTAATCACTTGGGTCTCTTAGCCCGGTCCGAGTCAGGCCCAATCCCTGTGGGGACTCAGGTGCCTGACAGAGCAGTCTTCCGTTTGCCCCGCCCACCCTGGGAGGTGGAGCACCTGGGCCTTCACGAGGAGGGGGTCCTAGGTCACTGAGCAGCCGGCCAGCTGCTCTGGCTCCGGCTCCTGCATTGCACCGTTCAGTAGAAGAGATCCAGAGGAGGGGCCAGCACCGGCCTGAGCTGCTTGTCCCTGGCTTGTCCCTTCGCGTCTTGTACCTTGTCCTCTGAGCAGACCCCTGTCCTGTGGGGTCGCGGTGGCTGGACCCACTTTGCAGGACCACAGGGAAGAGACGTGACATTCATGGATAGGCCTGGGGGTGTGGCGCAGTGGTTAGAGTGCCGCCTCGCGAGCACAGGCCCTGGGTTCGACTCCCATACTGCGTACGCCGGCCTGGTGGTACATGCTTGTCATCACAGCACTTGGGAGACCGAGGCAGAAGAACTGCTCTGAGACTGAGGCCAGCCTGGGTTACAGAGTGCGTTCACGACCAGCCTGGACCACAGAGCAAGGCCCTTCCCTAAATAAAAGCAGAACAAAGCAACAAGCCACATTCATCGGGCTGCTGATGTGGGACTTGGCTCAAGCCGCCCGCTCCTTCCCTGGTCCCTGCATTCTTCTGTCCCACCAGCAGCACCAGGACTGTACCCGGGGATTCGGGAGGGAGGCTGCTTCCTGGCCGGGCATGACCTCACTTGTGCAATGCCCTGGCTTCCAACCAGCGCCCCCAGCCGGTTGGTTAACGAGCAGAGTAAAACTAGTGTGCAACGTGGCCATCTCGTCAGCCGGGGTGGGGGCGAGAGGCGCTGCGTGGTCCTCCCAGCTCTAGAACTCGGAACGGCCCAGCCTGTGCTGCAGTCGGGCTGAGGGCTGATTCATCGCGCCAGCACAGGGGACGTCTCAGACCCGGCGCAGCGCCGCAGGACTGCACTGAACCTCACGCACGCTGCACACACCTCATGGGATGCAGGACTCAAGCATCTTGGCTGGTTGTTATGTGTTAATAAACACGCGTGATCTGGATCGCAACTCAGCCTGCTCCTGGCTAGGCACAGGGCTTGCCCGCCCCCCTGTCATCACCAAGGCAGGACAGCCTGCCCAGTGTCCCCACCGGCAGTCTCAGCGTCACTGGCATTTGGGTATGACAGAGTTCTGGGCAGCTGTCTGCTGGCACTGGATCAGAGAGGCTCAGGGGAAAAAGACAGTTAGGGGCCCAGTCTTACCTGCTCGTGCCTGATGCTGCGTCCCAACCAAGGAGGAGCCAGCTGCTCAGTGTCCTAGGACCCCCTCCTCGTGCCTGATGCTGCAGGCCCACTTCTGGACCCTGATGTTCCTGTTGTGACCACTCTTGGCTCGGACAGCACGCCAGCGGCCAGGGCCCAGCGTCGGACGTGAGCCATTGGGAAGCCACCACGCCGCATGTAGGAAAGAGTGCAGTGATGAGGCCCCATGGCAGGGTCATGAGGACACTGCCCCGGCAGCACGGGCGGCTGTCCGCTCGCCCTCAGCCTCAGCCTCGGCCCTGCTGGGTGTCTCCTTGTCCCTGGGGCCCTCTGGGAGGGAGCGGACACACCGCCCACTCCTCTCTCTGTTCCAGTTTGACTTCGTGGAGCTGCTGGATGGAAGGAGGCTCCTGAGCCAGGAGGCGCGCAGCCTGGAGGGGTCCCCCAGACTGTCCCGGGGCACTGCGCCCCCCTCCAGCCATGAGACCGGCTTCATCCAGTATCTGGACTCCGGGACGTGGCACCTGGCCTTTTACAACGATGGGAAGGAGTCCGAGGTGGTGTCCTTTCTCACCACGGCCATTGGTAAGAGGCCCTTTGTCCGAGGCCTGCGTGGGGCCGGGGCAGGCGAGGGCGGAGGCAGGGCTGCCAGAGGGCTGTGTGCTGCGCAGAGTCCCAGTGCCTCCTGCAGCACGGCGTGGTGCCTTCCCCGCTGGCCTTGCTGGAAACCAGCTGGCCTCGAGCCTGCTGCCACCGGGCAGGGCTGTGTGGACCGCAGCTGGCAGCAGCAGAATCTCTGGGTCCCAAATCTCGTAGAGCGCCTCTGCCTGTGTGGCATGAGGGCCCGCATGTTCACCCTGAGTCTCACTTGATTTGGCTTGTGGTTTGGTTTTGGGTTTCGTTTGTTTTTGCTTGTGGAGCCCAGCGCGCCTGGTGGAGGAGCGCCAAGGGCTGAAGGGAGGGTCAGGACAGCGAGCAGGTGTGGGTGAGCATCCCCATCCACGAGGCTGGGGTCTCGTGAGTAGAGGGGCGTCTGCGCTCAGGCAGAGCGAGCCCTGGCGCACCTGGTGCACCTGACACTGTCGCCATCCCTCCTGGCTCAAGGGCCCTGCGCCCCACAGAAGCCTGTGCCCGTCTTGAAAGAATTTCTTTTTCCCCTGAGCCTCTGGCAGACTTTGTGTTTCTTCCTGAGGTGGCTGAGCTCGCTGCAGGACGTGACTGGTAGCGTGGCTCAGGTTGGGAACTTCGCTTCCCGGGTTTACATGGGAAGTGTGGTGGCCAGCACCACGGCCCAGGGATACAGTCCCTGGCAGCCTGTAGGGGACCCTGCCGCGGCACGCGGGGCCAGCATGCCGGCCAGTGTAGAGCCCATGTGGCTTGGAGCGCCCCTTGGGGGCCAGGTCAGCCTCAGCAGACGGTCTCGTGACAGTCTCCCTCTGTGGTCCTTGGTTTCCAGACCTTGGAAGACCACGCTTCCTCCTGAGAAGCAGTGTCCACGTTGTTGGGACGTTAGCCCTGATTCATACCTTGCCCTTAGGACTAAGATGGGGATTCACCCCATTATACACAGTGTGGCTGGTAAGCCTCTGCCACTGCTGCTCCCCTGAGGTTCCCCCCAGGCTGCAGAGGGGAGGCCAGGCACACTGCAGCTGCCCCGCCACGAAAGCCGCCCTCTCTGCTGCCCTTTGGTGGGCTGTCCGTCCCAGCCATGGAGGGCCTAGGCGGAGGGATGCTGGCACAGTCCCTGTCTCTGTGGTCCCTAATGCATAGCATCCCTCAAGGGTAAGGGACATGGCATGAGTGTGGCCAGCCCTGCCCAGAGCCCGCTCCCTCAGGTGTCCTTACATAAGGTATAGGGACAGGGACCTCGGTCCTCATCTCTCCACGAGCCCAGGCTGTGGCCTTGCATAGTAAACCACACGACCTTCCAGCCCCCTTGCTTGGGATTCTGGAGTTGGAGGCAGTGGCTCAGGGGCACATGGTGACATCGAGGCAGATGGAGCAGCACACGTGTACACGTGTGTGTACACACCCAACCCCCGCCCCTTGCTGCCTTTTCCGGGCTGTAATCCCGGCACCACTCCCCTTTCTGGACGCAGTGGCAGCTTCATTGCAGGCACCGAATCGTCAAGCCACAGGGGACAGAAGCATGAAAGCTTGTTAATTTCAACCCCCAATGAAAACTCCTTTTAATTAGAATGTGCATCTTTGAGAGAGAAAGTGGAGGTGCCGTGAGGTACCCGGCCAGCTCTCAGCTGGTCTGAGCTTGCCGCTCTGCTCTGCCGTGGCAAGGAATAGCCTTGCCTACACAGGCTCCTCCCTTCGCCCCTCAGTCAGGAGCCTGTTCCCACCTCCAATTGTGCCTGTGCTACCAGCCATGGGCCAGTAGCCAGGGCTCCCTGAGCTCCTCAGACTGCTAGTCCCTGTGGCCACCTGGGGCTCACATGCAAATGCAGATTCTAGCTGAGCCCAGTGGTAGAGGCCTGTGATCTCAGCGCTCTGGGCAGCTGAGGCAGGAGGATCTAAAGTTCAAGCCCAGCCCTGTGAAAGCCCTGGCTTCAGCCCCCAGTACCACAAAAATAGACAGACAGAGAGTACAGTGCAGGTTCTGCCCCGGCAGGTCTGGGAGCCTAGGACTGTGTGTTTCTCACCCTCTGCTGCTGTGGTGCCATTTTGAATGGTACTGGGCCTCATGCTTGGGTGCTTCTCAACCACCACTGAAGGAAAGACCCACCGGGCAGTGGGTAAGGACTGTGATTCCTGTGCCTCCTTAAGGAACTCTGCCCCCTGGCCTGTGGCAGGGCCCCGTGGGCCTGGGCTGCTGCTTGTCA
>PVKB01007606.1:0-31483 GCA_004027205.1 Ctenodactylus gundi
CTGGATTTACTAACCTCTACTCTGGCAGCTCTCTGCTTCCCCCTATTGTCACCAAATAGAACAAGTAAAAGCTCTTGCCACAAAAACCTCATTCTAGGTAACAGCAAAACACAGTATGTATTGAGAGCCTTCTGCATGCTGGGCACTGTGTTCAGTATCAGAGATTCAATAATAATTCAGTAAAGACAGATATGATACTGCATACCTGTAATCCCAGATATTCAGGAGGCCGAGTCAGGAGGATTGTAACTTCTAGGTTAGCCTGGACAACTTAGTGAGATTGTGTGAAAATAAAATAGCAGAGTTTGTAGCTAAATGGCTCAGCAGTTGCCTAGAATGTGCAAGGCCCTAGGTTCAATCCCTAACACTAAAAAGAAACAGAAGAAGCATATAGTAGTAAAATTGGAAAATGGCCCTGCTCTGATGAAACTTATAATACAGCACAAAAAGCAGTCACTGATCAAGGAGATATACAAGTAAAAGTAACAGTCACTCAGGAGTGTTAGGAAATGCTACAGGAGCACATGATAGGGGATTTAACCTTGTCACAGAGGTCAAAGAAAGGATCCTGGCCATGGTGGCACAAGCTGAGATAAAGGCGAGAACAAACAGGACAGACAGGGAGGAACATTCCAGAGGGGAAAGAAAAGACCTCCTTTGGGGGAAGCAAAGTTAATTACAAGGTATCAAAAAAAAAAAAAAAAAAAACAGGCAGTGTTGCCAAAAGAAGGGGAAAGGAGACAAGAAGGGCAGCAGAAGAGGGTTCAGACAGAGGTCTGGAGTCAAGATACTAAGGAAGAGGACTGGGCACAGCTCAATGGTTACAGCCTGCCTAGCATAAGCAAGGCCTTGATTCCCTAGCACCACCATATAAAGTTATCTAGGCTAGACGTGGCTCATCTAGAATCCCTGCACTCGGGAGGCTGAGAAGGAGCACTGCAATGAGTTCAAGGCCAGCCTGGGCCACACTGAGTTCAGGACCAGCCTGAACAACAGCATAAGACCCTCTCAAAAAAAAAAAAAAAAAAAAAAAAAAAAAAAAAAAAAAAAAAAAAAGGAAATAAAAGATATTAAGGAAGAACTTAAGAAAAGTAAGGAAATTGTTTGTTTCAGTATTTAGGAAACACTAGAGAACCAAAAATCAAAAGAATCCTAGAATGGATTAAATTTCCCAAGGGTAAAGAATGAAAAGGTTCCGAGGACAGCTCCATTTCCTCCCCTGCATAAACAAGAAGACTCTGCAGCCATTATCTGTGTCTGAAGGGACTGTGTGACCATTCAAATGGCAAGATACTCAACACAAGTTACCCAAATATGGGGCTCAGAACAAGGTCTAGAGTGAAGGTGAAACATGTTAATACACAGACAGGCTGTCAGCCTGGGTCAAGGACACCTCCAACAAGGTCAGTCATCTCAACCACAAACTCTTTCAGTCCATTTTGTGTTGCTCTAACAAGAATACCATTAGCTGAGAATAAGTAAATTGATTTGGTTCACAGTTCTGGATCCCAAAAGTTCAAGATGGAGGGACTACATCTAGTAGGGCCTTCTCATAAGAATGCTGCATAGTGGAGGGCATCACTTAGGAGCAAAGCATGAACAAGGGCTCTGGATTTCAACTCAGAATCTGCTGTATTTGTATCTTCTCAACTTACTGAGATATTTCTAAAGTCACTGCAAACCTGACTCCAAAGCAGAATCTGAGACTGACAAGCGCATGTACAAAACACTTACCTCTACCATCTTTTCTGCATCTGACCTCTTCACACCAATACCTGGGACTAAAAGCAAAGAGATTTCTCCCCTTCCCTCCTTTATAGAGCAGTAAGGATTTTAGGATTGTGACCAAGCATCACAACTAGAAGGAATATGCTCTTAATAGGGTTACCTATGTGCTGCTAATCTAGTCTTGACCCTTAATATATATATAAAATGTTCTGAAGAAATTAAAGAGGAAACTAAAAAAAAAGTAGAAAATCTCCCCCAAGAGGGTATAGCTTTATGGTAAAATTGTATTCAGCATGTGGTATGGTAGGTCCTGAGTTTGATCCCTACCATTAAATAAATAAATAAATCAAATCTCCAAAAGAATATTATGAACTTAGAACACTGAAGTCTATTATCATCTTGCAAGAAATATCTTATTTTGAGTGTTAAGATTTTCTTTAGTAACCTTCCTTTTCTCCTAACAGTATATAATACATGCCTAGGACCAATAAAGAAGGCAGTAATCCATACAAAATTAATCAATTAGTTTATTTTTCAAATATAGAATCCTATTATTATTGCCCTATAACTTTACATGGCAGCTCACCTGAATATAAACATGATCTTAAGTCTCAATTTAAAATTCACAAAACACATAAAGAATCCGATCTGCTATCTTCACTTTACAAATAAGCAGACACTTAAAGGGAGTAAGCAGCAGTGCCAATATCAAAGAACACAGAAGTGGTAGAAATGAATTCACCTCTTGGATATCAGATCTTTCCATTAAACTACCAAGTTTCTCAATCAGTCTGGCGTATGTGGCTTAGCATGGCATGCCTCACCCCACTTTCCCAATGGCAGAAAAATTCCTTTCTGCACACTAGGAAAATGTATAAAATCGACTTGCTTTCATTTATCAAAGAAATATATTAATAACAGTTTGGTTAATGTGAAACAACTTTCAGCTTCTTACTTCCAATGAATAATGAGACATTAAACAATGCATGATAGGTCATTCATGCATTTATCAACTGCCCCATTACTAGGACAAAAAACTCAACATCTGCAATTTAATGGAGAAGAAGCTTATTTTGGCTCACAGTTTCAGTAGGTTCAGTCAATGCTCACCTGACTCCAAGGCAAAAACAGCACGGTGGAGGTGCCTGGCAGAGGAAAGCTATTCACACCATGGTGGCATGGGAGTAAAGAGTGAAAGAAGGAGCCAAGGACAAGTATAAGCCCTTCCTCAAGATTCCCTCTTTCAAGCACATCCTACCTCGAAACAACACAGCTGTGAAATCATCAGTGGATCAATCCACTGATAAGTGCCCTCATGATCCAATCATCTTCCAAAAACTCCAACTCTGAATACATGAGACTTTTGGGGGACATTTTAGATCTAAATAAGGTATAAGTAATAAAGATGAGAAACAAGTGACCTTAAAAAATAACAACAACAAAAAAAAAAACCTTGGGAGGCTGAAAGAATAGCACAGTAGTTGAAGCACTTGCCTACAAGTACAAGAACATAAGCTGGGCATGGTGGCACATGCATGTAATCCCAGACTCAGTTGAATAGAACAGTAGGATTGGAGGATTACCATGTGTTCAAGGCCAGCCTGGGCTACATAGTGAGTTCAGGATCAGTATGGACTACAGAGCGAGACCTTGTCTCAAAAAAAACCTTGGTTCACATTTAAACCTAGCAAAATTTCTCATGCCAATGTTCAATATTCACCACTCCTTGCACTCCCTGTAAGACCATCACCATTACTAATCACCATTCACACCTAACTATGATTTTAAAAACCAGCTATTCATATGAGTACAATGGAGTTTGGGTACCAAAACATCAATCAGTGTTACCACAGAGACAGAGCACTGGCAACAGAGCCTTAAAGCATACAGGCATGTCCAACCTGCAGTCTGTCTTTACTTATTTGAGTGAAGAGAAACTGTCTTGAATCATAAGTATAAAGCTCCCTTTTAAAAAAAAATGTTTTTGTACATTTTTTAAAAATGAAGGGCAAAAAAATGGCAGACTAAAGGTTGGATACACCTGACAAGCTGTTGTGTTGTAAGTGAACACAATAACGCTCACTTCATCTCTATGCCTTCAACTCCTCCCCATACCCTGGTGACCCCACCACAGAGTACTTAGAAAACTGAATTCACAGGCTGAAGGAAGACACTTTGAGAATTTAGAATGGTCATTTACCTTTGTTTCATGAGATAATGTAACTAAGAAGTCTGAAAGTTGTCATTGGTGAGAATAAGAGCTACTTTAGTTGCCTTAATAATTAAAAAATAAATAAATAAATAAAAGCTGGCCACCAAAGCCAGTCATTTGTCAAGGATTTGAGCTGTGGAAATCACAAGCATTCTGGTTCTGAGTTGTCTAGAGAAAGATGGTAGAGGACTTCTTTCTAGCTCACTTCTCGGATCTATATGCTTTTGTTCCACCTCAAAATGTGTTCAGAATTTTATTCTAAGCCAGGCATGGGGACATCAACCCATAGTACCATGGGCTAGCCAGCCCGAAGCATTGGTTACATCACAGGTGAGTTAACAAGCTGATCGTTTTTATGGCCTGCAAAAGATGCCATAAATATGCAAATAGACCTTGACAGAAAAAAAGATTTTCCACTCCTGTTAAGCAGAGGTTGACACTTCCAGAAGTCACCAGATGTTGTGCTATGGTTTCAATAGGTATTTTCCAATAGTCCACACGGTAAAGACCTGATCACCAGCATTCAGAATTATTAGGAGGCTGTGGATCTTTTAGGTGGAAAGAACTCATGCAACAAAGTTAAGTCATTGGGTGTATGCTCTTCAAAAGAATACTGGAACCCTAGCCCCTTCCCTGTCTCTCTTTCCTTCCTGATGGTCATGAGTTGAGCAGATTCCTCCACCACATGTTCCAACCAGTCTGTATTGGCCTTGCCACAGGCTCAAATGCAATGTGTACAACTCTGAAATCATGAGTCAACATTAGCTTTTTTTTTTTTTTTTTTTTTTTTTTTTTTTTTTTTTTTTTTTTTTTTTTTTTTTTTTTTTTTTTTTTTTTTTTTTTTTTTTTTTTTTTTTTTTTTTTTTTTTTTTTTTTTTTTTGAGACATTGTCTCATTCTGTAGTCCATGCTGGTCATGAACTTACTATGTAGCCCAGGCTGCCTCGACCTCAGGATAATCGTCCTGCCCCAGCCTCCCAGTATTGGAATTACAGGCCTGTGCTACCACACCCAGGTTAACATAAACTTTTTTTTCTTTGTTTTGCTTTGTTTTTCTGTAGTACTAGGGGTAAAGCTGAGGGTCTTCACATTAGGTTCAAAATCTAGTCTGGGCAACTTAGCAAGACCCTGTTTCAAAATCAGAACTAAAAGATGGGCTGGGGGTGTAACTCAGTGCAAAGGCCCTCGGTTGGATCCTCAGAAACCCATACACACAAAAAAAGAAAAAAAAAAGCTACATCTCCAGTTCATTTTTCAGTTTTGATTTGAGACAGGGTCTCACTATGTCA
This sequence comes from Ctenodactylus gundi, assembly GCA_004027205.1. Lineage (NCBI taxonomy): Eukaryota > Metazoa > Chordata > Mammalia > Rodentia > Ctenodactylidae > Ctenodactylus > Ctenodactylus gundi. The sequence goes on from PVKB01007606.1 coordinate 5,229, forward strand.
CTAAATTACTCATGCTGGGCTTGAATTTGTGAACCTTCTGCCTCAAGTCCCCAGAGTGCTGGGATTAAAGGTCTGTGTCCAGCGTTTTTATTGTTTATTCTTATTTTTTTATTTTATTCTTTGATACTAGGGATTGATCCCAGGCCTTTACAATGAGCTATATCCCCAGTTCTTTCATTTTTTTATTTTGAGACAGAGTGTTGCTAATTGCTGGGTTGCCCAAGCAAGACTCAAACTTGGGACCCTCCTGCCTCAGCCTCCCAGATTACTGGGATTACAGACATTATCTTAGGTATTTTGTCACAGAAAAGTAACACATTCTGTGTAAGTCCAATAATGAAGTGGTCCTCAAAGACCTAAGTCATGGCTGGAGAGGCAGCTCAGTAGCAAAGCATGTACCACAGCATGCTCACAAAACCCCTGGAACCTGTATTCTTTATACCTTCAACTCCTCTTCATACATTGGTGACCCCACCACCACCACCAAAAAAAAAAAAAAAAAAAAAACCCTAAATTGTGTTTCTATGGCTTAAAAAATGCCCTAATTGTGTAATTTCTTTAAGAAAGTATCAAAATTCCCATTTTCAGTTATGTTTTACAATTTTAACTCAAAACAGTCTTGGAGACTTTATCAAAAGTCAAGTATCTTAAAGAGGACTTCATTTCTCAGAAGACAAATGGCTATAATTGGATATTTTGTTACCAAAGACAAGCACCCAAAAAATCAAAGGCATATATGAGCATCACTGTGAGATGAAACCAAAGATATATCTATAAGCTCCCACAATGAAGCTTAAGAGATTTTACATTAAGTCATAAAACATGAACGCCGGAAGCTACCTTGAGAGCTTCTCCAATATCTCACCATGGACTAGCCACAAACACTATCTCCTGGGAAAACTGATAAAGAATCCAGATTCCTGGCCTCCTTCCCAGAGATGCTGATGTGGTAGAAGGTGGGAAACAAAATGTCATCTTCTCATTTTTCCAGGTAACTGAGATACAGATTTGGATCTGAGTGCTCTCTTAGTCACGTTCTCGTTGCTGGGCATAATACTGACCATCCTCAACTTATGGGAGGAAAGGGTTATTCTAGCTTATATTTCAGTAGTCTCCGTCCATACATGGTTAACCAGCAATTATGGGATGGCAGGAGGGTCTGGTGGAGAATAGCTGCTCACAGCACTACAAAAGGAAGAACAGGGGTTGGGGAGAAGCAGGGTGTTGTGGTCTGGTTCTGGAGTGTTCCCCAAAGCCTCATATACCTATGGGTACTAAGTACTATTAAGAGGTGGGGCCTGGTGGAAAGTACGGACACTCAAGACTTGACGTGGAGGGGTACATGCTGGTTTTGCCCTTCCTCCCAGACTTGGCTCTGTTTTGCCACACTATGAAGAACTCTGTCTTCGGCTCCGGCCTCAGCCCCAGCCCGAGTGAAAATAAACCTTTCCTCCCTAAGTTGTGGATGTTGGGTATTCTGTCCCAGCAATGAAAAAGTAAGACACAGGGCCAAGAATATAACCTTCCAGGCCTCACCCTCAGTGATCCATCACATCCTCAGTGATTCACCTGTCCTGACCAGGCCCCATCTGAAATCCACAGATTAATTCACTTGATCCAAAGAGCCCCCACAACCTAATACCCTTGCAATACATGAGACTTTTGGGGGACATTCCAGACCCAAACCACAATAAGTTTTGCTACTTTCAGTCATACTGGTGACATGACTAGTGTCAAGGCTGGACCTCAGACTAAGATCTTCTGTTTTCCAGACCAATGCTCTATGTTCCAATACCTGCCAGACAGAAATGCTGACTATGTTGCTTAGTACAAAAGTTCCAATGAAAATTATCATCCACAAGAATACACTAAAAAGTACAACCTACTTATAAAATTGCCCAAATTACAGTATCTAGCTATCATAAACACTAGTTAAAATATTCTGGATAATTGCATTTGCAATTTTAAAACTATAAACACTTTCGAGATGATAAGATCTCTATATGAACCCTTCAAAAGAAATTCACACTATTTCAAATTTTTATAAATTCCTTTACAGTGTAGGTATACATTTTAAATCATTTAAGTTATTTTTTTTTTCAAAAAATAAAGGCTTGCAGCAGGTCTACTGTAAGCACCTGCTTCTTAGAAGGCTTTCAAGCCTGATGCTCTTACTCATCATTGTACCTTTGCTCTTCCTTGTTATTTTTGTCTCTCCACCCCTAATCTAAGTTCCTCTGCTACCCCCACCATCTCAAAGCCATCTCGGGTAGGTCTGCCCAACTCAGAGACAAGGACGGCTGTGAATGTGACCCAATATAATTTTGTAAACTTTTTTTTTTTCTGAGACAGGGTCTTGCTCTGCCCCTCAGGCTGGTCCTGAACTCATTATGGAGCCCAGGCTGGCCTTGGATTCACTACAATCCTCCTGCCTCAGCCTCTTGAGTGCTGAAATTACAGGCGTGCACCACCTCGCCCAGTGTATGTGATGGTGGGGAATTGAACTCGGGTACTTTGCTTTTACTGTTGAACCATTCCTTAGCCCTGTAAACTTTCTTAAAATATTATAAGATTATTCCTGTAATTTTCCATTATTCATATAATTAACTAAATTAGTTTGTATGTGGCCCAAGACAATTTCTCTTCATTCAGTGTGGCCCAGGCAAGCCAAAAGGTTAAACACCTATTGTCCAGGGCATGAATGGGAAAACATTTTTCTTTCAAGGGTCATTTGGATATTTGTGACATGATTTGTGGGCTACACACAATTATCAAATTACTATAAATTCATGTTAATATGAAAAAAAGTTCTCACATTCATTAAATGTCAAACCCTGCTGGGCTGGACCAAATAACTTCTTGCCCTATATGGCCTGTAAGCCAAACACTTTTCACCCCTGATGTTGGATAATCACAAAGGAAGAAAAAAGCCACAGACAGCAGAGTGCTGGGTGGGTGAGAGAACAGAAGGCCAGTAGGGAAGATAACTTCTGGTTCTTCCTTGATGACCCTACTTATATTACAGCCTAGTGTTTTGTTTTGCTCTGTTTTTTCTGAGGCAGGATTTCGCTCTCTAGTCCAGGCTCTGGGCTTAATTCAGCTTCACAGTTTCTTTAAAAACAGACAAAACCAAATACATATCAAAGCTATTTAATTACTTCTCCTTTTCTTCCCTTCATCACTGCTACCCACGGGCAGCAACTGCTGTGGACAGCCCTTTAGGGAGGCAACAGACCTTGGTTTTCTAATCAGTGTCACTCATGACTCCAGAAAAACCACCTGCCATCAGCACATTCTCTGTAAGCCCGAGAGAAGAGGTTCTGAACCATCAGAGTGAGGCTCGCTATGTCTATCTCCACCTTCCATGGTGGCACTTCCCCTGCAAGGCCACTGCAGAGCTGCCCTTGCATCCCAAGAAACTGACCCTTAACCTGACAGCGCTTTGCCTCCTCCAGGGAGCTCCACTGCTGCTGCTGGAGAAGCAGGTGGCAAGAGGCCGGCCCAGAGCTCACCGGCTCACTGGCCTGATAGCTGGTGCTGTCGAAGCTGTCACTGGATGTGGCTTGCCTAGAACCAGCCCTAGAAACTGAATAACATGACATGCATGGCTCAGTAAATTCTAACCAATGAAGAAATGAGACAGAAAAAGAACTTGTACATCAATTCTTTACTCCTTCTCCCCAGTTCCACGACATGTTGCCATACAGCCTCTCCAAAGTGCTGTCAGAACTATGTTTTCTGGTGAAATTACACCATCTTGTGATCCCTTTTCTTCCTTTCTGGCACTGCTTCTGTTTCCCTCACTTGTGATCCCCTGGGACTGCATCCCCAGTAAAGCTCTACCTCAGGGAGTGCAGGCTCAAAACAAAGGGAGAACAGAAGTATTAGTTACCAAGGGAGATAATTCAGCTAAAAAAAGTCTACCTACTTCCAAAAGACTCTTACTAGGGAAAAAATCCTAAATTAAGATAATAATTTTTTAAATCCACATAAGTTACTGAGAATGCTTTTCTTCTAGGAATCTGAGGAATTTGTATTTACATTTTTAAGCACTGAAAGTTTGGGGCAATTAATTACATGACTGCACAGCAGATGCACACTTAGGTCTTAATCATTGATCCCACATGAAATAGTTACCAACTGAAAAACCGCTACTAATAATTTAGATATAAAATTTAGATGCCTGGGCGGAGGGCTTAGCTCAACAGTCAGAGTACTTGCCTAGCAAGCGCAAGGCTTTGGGTTCAATTTCCCAGCACCACATAAACCAGGTGTAGTGGTGCTTACCTATAATCTCAGCACTCAGAAGCCCAAGGCAGGACTGCCATGAGCTCAAGGCCGGCCTGAGCTACATATTGAGTTCAGAGTCAGCAGGGTCTGCAGAGCCAAACCCTGTCACAAAAATACCCATCAAAATTTAGATGACCACACTCGAAAGTAAAATATGCAGATCTCAATAATCTTCAGCATTAAATATTTATATGTCTGTAAAAGCAAAATATTTAGTAATCAATAATTTTCTTGATTTTTTTCACCTGTCAGGAAAGAAATTAATGACTGCATTTACGTGTTTATGCACCAGAGTTGTGGTAAGTTGATAAGAGCAGGTTGAACAAAGTGTCTGAGAGGCCAAGGAGTTAAATGAATATATTCAGTTCATTTTTTGGATATTACATATATAAAAATAGGTGCCATTAAGCTATCAGTAAGACATAAATCCCATCTCCAATCTAACTCTCTTCTTCCCCTGCTTCCACTCAAACCAGGGCATTGCTGCTTCCCCTTATCCATAGACACTGGGGGTTGCTTCTGCTTGCACAGTTCCATCTGCTCTCTGTGAAAAAGCCAGAATTTTTTTTTAAAAAGATAAGTCAGAACCAAACAAAACAAAAATCTTATCATAGATCAGCGATAGAGCACTTGCCTAGCATGAGTGGAAACTGGTTTCCATTTCCAGTCCTGAAAAAAAAAAAAAATTAAACTCTTTCTTCTGTGAGAGGAAGTCCTTGATGACCTGGCCATGTCCCACCTGAATTTCACCCTACACGCCCTTCCTCAGCTCCCGACAGTGGACAGTCATAGAAACACAGTTGGGCCCTGAGGTCCACGGAAAAAGAAATGACTGAGCCATACTTCTTATTAAATATTTCTTAAGCTCCATGAGGCAAAGGCTGCTTTATAACTCCAGCACCTGACACAAGGCTACACACATTAATAAATTTGTTAGATGCTGGTTTTATAAATAAAGAACAAACCTTGACATGAGCAGGAGATGCATCCTACAACACTCTCAAGTTCCTCCAAGTCACAAATACTGCAGCATATTATTTCTTCACAAGGTGGAAGCAAGTGGACAATCTAACCTACATACAAACCACCAACGTGGTTAGTACAAGATGGCTGTTCTGCTCTTTATTCTATTTAAATAACCACCTGCTGCCTAATGAACACTGTTTCTTATGACATTTGAATTTTGTATTCATTTCCACTATCAGCACTAGAAACTGGCTTTTGACTGGCTTTTAATTGGCTTTTGGTCATTTTCTTCATTGATAAGGTTTTAAATATTTCAAGGGAATTCCAGCATATGCAATAGTATATAACACAAGTCCACTGAGAGATGGACCAAGGTTGGGCCAACTTGCTCAGTGAGCAGATGACTCAACATACCCATCTGTCAAAGGCCATGGAACTCCACAATTTGCACCCTCGAACCATCTAGGTCAGGTGAATCACACTGTGAGTGGAAGTCCTTCTGTCCTTATTCTATGGTCTAATTTGTTTTATTACAGAAAAGCAAGGAGAAACACATTACCTAAGGCTGTAGAACTACATCTGTGTATCTGTGGGACGTGGCTGTCTGCACAGAAGAATGAAGCTGCTAGCTTGTCTCAGAGGAATTCTGGGTAACAGAGAATCCACCAAGAACTGGGCAGGTGCCAGCATCTCCATCAACCCAAACTGCTGAAACTGCAGTCCTGAAATTTGCCCACCACTTCCTGAGGCTAGGCGGAGGGAAGCACCTGGCTTTTGGCATGATCACGTCCCCGCTTCCTTTCAGATGTTTTAAGGTTCACCTGAGAAACACAGTCAGATTTTCACCCACTTCTGCTCTTCCTTCTCCCCTTACATTTTCACAAGCCACAAGAGAACTGAATAAAAGGACAGGGGAGGATGATGCAGGAACAAGGCTGAGAGAATTCCTAGAACTGACTGAACCACCAAGACTCCCTAAAGCCTTTGTCTCTATATCAAACTAAATATAACAAACCTCCACTGATTCATTTTAATTGGAAAGATTGAAAATTAAGTAATATTAATAGGTAATCTTTTCATGAAAGGAAATAATTATGTTAGCTATGAGAAATACTACCTTTCACATAGTTAACACTTTTCCTAAAAAATATTTTATAAACTGAAAACACCTAGGAATTGTATAACTTACTTTTTTACTTCCTTTGTTCTTAACTATCTCCTAAAACAAAATGTCTTTGCTAACCGACTTTATGTCAGTACCCACACAAAGCTTTAAAAGTGAAATACTAAATAATAAAAGTAAAGTACTACCTTTTTATTGGGTGATGATGACACGAGACACCAGTGTCCTGCCCCATCTCCATCCCTTATTTTCACTGAGAGAGGTCAGCACTCCAATTCTTCCAAATGTCTAAATCTACACTTCAAAATTGTCTAACATTTTCTTCCTTTCTTTGTTTCTTTCTTTCTTTTTTCTTTTCTTTTTTTTTTTTTTTTTTTTTTGAGACAAGATCTTGCTCTGTAGTTCGGGCTGGTCCTGACTCACTACATAGCCCTGAATGGCCTCAAACACACAGTAATCAGCTGTCCAAGTGCTGGGATTACAGGCGTGTACCACACCTGGTTTATGTGGTGCTGGGGAATCAAACTCAGAGCACCGTGCTAGCTACACAAGCACCTTTGCCACAGAACTCCGTCTACCCCCAGCTTCTATTTGTTTATTTATTTACTGATTTAGAGACAAGGTCTCACTGTATAGTCCAGGCTAGTCCTGAACTCACTATGTAGCCTAGCCTGGCCTCAAACTTTCAGTAATCTGTCTACCTCCAACTCCTGAGTGCTGGGATTATAGGCACATACCACCACACCAAACTTATGTAATACTGAGGAATTGAACTCAGGGCCTTGTGCTTGTTAGGCAAGTGCTCCAACTGCCATGCTATTCCTCCAGCCTCCAACAGATTTTTATCTTGATTTCTCAGTTTTAGATAATATTAATTGTCTTGCTGCTCTGGAAGATGTAGATTTAACTGTTCCATATCACTCTTTGACCCACACTATTGTCTTCCTCCCTCATGCATTTCTGATTAAATCTATGTCCAGCACGTTCACCGTTTTGTTTGGTTTTGTTTGTGTGTCTTTTGTTGTTGTTGTTGTTTTTGAGACAGGATCTCACTCTGTAGTCCAGGCTGGCCTCTGGCCTCGAACTCACAGCAATTCTCCTGCCTCAGACATGTGCTGAGTGCTGCAGTCACAAGCAAGTGCCACCACATCCAGCTTAGGTGGTGCTGGGCAACCCAGGGACATGCACTTGTTAAGCTGTGCACTTGTTAGTGCACTAGCCACTTATTTGTCCCCACACCCCAATGCTTTCATTATTAAAAGTATAAATACCATTTATTATTGAATCAAATAAGTACACTGTGACTACATTTCCTTTACTGAAATTTGCTTTGTTTTTATTTCAAAACCTACTATTTCTACTTACCACCCTGAAGTTCTGCAACACACTTCTCGAGCGAACCTCTCACACTGCCAAGCTGATAAAATCTAACAGGTTATAAGACTTCAACAGAGATTTGGAATGATAAAATATGGAGAAGACTCCAGGGAATTAAAATTTTGTCATTTGTTTTGAATTTACAGTCTTATGAAGAGCTAGGTTTAGGAAAGTCGTCAACAGCAAAATTAGAATCCTCATAAATTCTTAAGTAAAAAAATTTAAATGGCAAAGAAGTTTGGCTCAGTTCTTTATCACTTAAGTATCCCTTACAGAAACTTCCTAGCTATCATCTGGTTCCCACACCTTCCCTGGCTACAGTGATAACCAATCATACCCAACCGATGTAGCAGAAGCTGCAATACCACAGTCCCTACAGTGGCCAGGCTGACCTTCTGCCACACCTAACATGTGATACCCATACTGCAGATCCAGACCTGAGCACAGCCCAAATGTAACTTCTTCTCCTTTTTCCAAGATTTCAGAAAGTCAATTCATATTTTCTTGCTTGCGCCTTCATCAGGCAAAGCATGAATGACAGGTTTAGAGTTAAAATGGTATACTGACCATTGAATATTGTTAGAATACTTTTTAAAGTATTTAGTATTCTTGTTAGCATACTTTTTTAGAGAGAGAGAGAGAGAGAGAGAGAGAGAGAGAGAGAGAGTGTGTGTGTGTGTGTGTGTGTCTTAAAGGGTATAGAAGCACAAAGACAACTAAACATGACCTGAGCACTGCTAATGAGACTTACTCATGTCATAGACTAATTAAGGATGACCCTAGGACCCACAGTGACAGTGAAAGTCAGCAAACAATCTGGTCTACCCCAAAACCCTCTAAGTTGCTCAAGAACTGAATAGCACTCAGTACATCCAAAAGTAGAGGCAACAATGGAACTAGACACACAAGCGTGAGTAAAAGCTGACTTAATAGAAAATAAAAATCTTTTACTCCATCAAGGTGAGCAATGGTCCCTTCCCAACCCTGACAGACTACTGAAGGTTTCTACTCTTAGGTAAAAGAAAGTATCTCTGCTGTAAGTTCAGAGCCAAATTCAAGTTGGGCATATCAAATGAAAAAAAGAAGAAAGTTGACAGTTTACACAGTTGGTATAAAAAAGCTTACTTGTCTTCCTCTACTCAACTCCTAGAAGGTTGACATCCCCACGTTACACTCCAGGTTAAAAACTGAAAGAATCATCACTGGGAAATTTGACCAATCCAAGAGAAAAGACTCAAAAATACTACTATAATAACTTACTACACAGCTGAGCTATAAACTGAAATTGTGTTAGTCATAATCAGAGGAAGGCCTTGGAGGCCAGGCAGTGTGCCCCTGGGAGGGTAGTGCGTAAAGCTGTGGAGAAGTGTAAAGGGCAATGGAGACTCAGAAAAGTTGGAGAAGCCAGGAACATGGATCATCTGCTGAGGAAGGCTGCAGGCTGGGAGGAGATCCAGCCTGAAGGGAAAAAGACGGATGCTGCAATCAGACAAGCCCTTTGGAGTTCCTATCTCCCTGCCACACAATTTAACCCAGGTGCTGGACACAGGAGCTGATTTATCTGAGTTTAGAACTTTTCTTGGTCCAGTTGCTTTCTATCCTCCTATTCTTCCCTTTTAGAATGGGAATGGTTATCCTGTACCATTGTATGTTGGAAATATTTAACCTTTCTTTGATTTTCACAGAAGCTCACAGCTGAAAGCCTACCTTGAGTCTCAGAGAAGACTGTGGACTTGGACTATCTTAGTAGTGCTGAAACTATTAAGACTTTGGCAACTCTTAGAGAAGGACTAAATACATTTCTGTATAAAGAGTTGGACATGAGTCTTTTAGGGGCCAGGGGTGGAATATTGTAGTCTGGATCTAGAATGTCCCCCAGAAGTCTCATCATGTATTTGGATATTATGGAATCATGTGCTGTTAGAAGATGAGAGCCTGGTCTGGAGAGGTAGATTATGGGTGTTGTGGTGCATTATAGATATGTGGTGAAATATGGATTACAGGCGTGTGGCAGATGATGGCAGATGATGGTATGTGATAGATTATGGACTACCAGCATGTGCTGAGTTAGGGGTTTAAAACTGAAAGAGATGGAACACTGAAACTGCACTCAGAAGGGAAGGATCACTGGGACAGAAACTGGAAAAATATAAGCTACTTCCTTCCTTCCTTCTAGGACTTCCTGTTTGTAATGCCATGAAGAGCTGCCTCCACCTCAACCTCCACTTCCACCTCTGCCATGTGCTTCTACTACAGCCGGCTCCCACAAATGGACAGTGGCCTTCTGACACCATAAGCTACAATAAACTTGTCCTCCCCTAATTTGTACATGTTGAGTATTCTGTCACAGCAACAAAAAGTTACTAGGATGGGGGGTAAGCCTATTTATCATTATTCCTTGACTATAGGTCTTTTCCAAAGTAAAAAAAAAAATATGTCAAATTACATTACTTTCTACCACAAACAGTTTGAGTTCCTACCTGGGAAGTTTGAGTTTCTGCTACCCACATAAGTGATCTAGGACAAGCCCTTAATTTTGTGCTATAGTTTCTTCTTCATCAGAATATATGCATTAATTTCTGCGTACAAGGCTGTTTTGAAAACAAATGAGATGACATTCAAGAAAGTGACCAGTAGGGCTGGGGGAATAACACGGTGGTTACAGCACTTACCTAGCAAGCTCAAAGCCCTGAGTTTGATTCCCCAGCACCACATAAGCTGGGCATAGTGGTTCATGCCTGTAACCATAGTACTCAGGAGGCCGAGGCAGGAATGTAGCCTGGGCTCCTCAGTCACTTCAAAACCAGCCTGCACTACGGAACAAGACTCTGCCTCAAAAAATAAATAAATAAGAAAAGAAGGAAGCAAGCAAGGAAGGAAGGAAGGAACCCTGGAAAACCATGGATAGAAGAACAAGGAACCTACACTCATAGGGAAAGCACTACAACTCCCAACACCTGATGCACAAGACCTGAACTGTAGTTCTCCCTAGATCAACTCCATAATCTTCCTATTCACAACTGCAGGATCCATTCAGGTGTGATAATAACTGCAACCCTAGAGAAGTGAGATACCACACTAGTCCATTTTTTTCTCTTTCCCTCCATGCACCTTATCTACCAAAACTTCCGCTTAGAAATTCACAGAAAACACAGCAGCTCCTATCCTTCACTCTCATCAAGGCACTCCATCCATCCTTCACAGGGAAAATTTCAAGGAAACAGCTTAAAAACTGAAGAGTCATGTTTTGAGGGGCTGGCAGAATGGCACAGTGGTTAAAAAGCTTGCTTAGTAAGCACACAGCCCAGAGTTTGATTCCCCAGCACCACACAACACTGGGCATGGTGGCACACGTCCATAATCCCAGCACTTGGAAGGCTAAGGCAGGCCAGCCTGGGCTCTTCACTGAGTTCAGGACCAGCCTGGGTTACAGAGTGAGACCCTGTGTCAAAAAAAATTATGTTTTGAAATCACTACAGAAATAGTTTTTGAGAATAACATCAGAGACTATATATATGCTTGAAAAATTCTTTTTCTCATGATTGCTTATTCTTTCAGAGAGCTGTCAACGTAGCTAAGTCATTTGCATGTCTCAAATGGCTCAAACTAGACATAGTATTTGCTATATTTCACTGACTAAAGTCTTAATTAGCAGCAGATATTGTTTATACTAAGTAAATGGATTATTTCTAGGAAAAAGAGAGAAAGTAGGTCACAAAGGTAACAAAAGCTCTGAGGTCACATAAAATCCTTTGAGTTTCCTTTTCATGTAATTAGGTCATCTTTTGATTCTTCAATCACTCTTTCTTCCCTTTTCAGTCCTGCTGCACCAAAGTCCCACTTGCCATTGAAGTGACCTACTTAATAAGAATTTGGAATTCTTAAACAAAAAGCATGTTGTTCCCTGTCCCACTCGACTGCTGACCACTGCACAATCCTGACCATCCACTCTTCCCTGGGCTTCAGTCTTTTCACCTCACAAAGAAGGAGCTAGATTCTCAGCACCTCTTTGGCTCTAAGCCTCAATGAGTATTTTCTGATCATGTCCCCTGTACCAAGCACTATGTTAGATACAGGGATGGGGGAGATAGAAAGACAAATTGATGTCGCCCAATCTACTGAGAAAGAGAAGGCCACCTTGTGCAAAATTCAACTGCCACAGTTACCTGACTTGTTTTTTTTCTATCATAAGGATTATGGTTGGCATTACACTTGGCATACAGCAGATGCTCAATTAAATACCATATATATCCTATGGGCATGAAGAGAAGAGGTTTCATTTGATGGAGAAATGATTGTTTCATAGGTGTTACATCTGAGATAACTTTTAAAAGTCTATTCAATTTTCAGTGACTCTCTAGCACCATCCTCTAATTGGATGTAAAATTATAAGCCAACATTCAAGGTCCTCCATGCTCTGTCCCATCAATCCTTATTCTCTCCCTTATAAAGAAAATATGCTATAGATAAGTAATCTCCTCATTATACCACAGATATTACTCTTAACTTACTTCCTCCATGCCCTATCCATGGTACTCTTCAAACAGAAATGCCTTCCAATCATATTCCCATTTCTCCATCTCTTCATTCATTCATTCTCAAAGTGGGGATGGACCCTAGGGCCTCGCACACATGATGAGGGAAGCCTTAGGAAGCATTCTTGATCCTTCTAATCTTATGCGTTCACTTACACCTCTGAAACTCCACAATACTTGTCAGCATTTCTTTGGTGGTACACATGCTAATCAGCCCTGCAGTGATGCAGGCCTGTATTGTCTCAGGATAATAATCTTTGACATTAGAAGTGATATCATTTGTCTCTACTGCCAAAAAAAAAGAAAGGTATTCATCAAATTATCCTGATAGGACAAACATGAAAGAACACTCTACAATCTAGAAAGTAAAAAACAATGCTTCTCACTGGGAATACTGGGGATGTATGCCTAAAGTGGTGACTATTCCAACTTTAAACATCAGGTTTAGGTGAGAGAATCAGAAGGGGATAAGTTCAGAAGACAGCCAGATTACAGAGCCTTAAATGCCATACCTTTAAAAATGGTATATACTCAGTTCTCAAGGACAGTCACTGATGGTTTTAGGCCATCTGTTGACACACAAGTAATCTGTATGGAGATGAGTCCATCCCTAAGAGAGATACTGACTCTCAGCATGATTACAAAATTAAGTACAGGAAATTGTAAAGGCCTTGGGTCTCAGAAAAATTACCAACCTAAATGTTACTTCGTAGCCTTCCTGCAACCACACATATTTGAGTTCTTCAATAAAAACAAGGAGGAAGACACCAAAGCAATCATTACTAAACTTTTCAAACTGGTGAAAAAGAGAACACTGTATACTTTCTGCCTGAAGGCAGAAGGGAATAAAACTGTACACCACTCATAAAGGTTGTGTGTGTGTGTGAGGTAGGAGTTTAGGAGGCAAAGTGCCCACCTTAGTTTTTACCTACTGCAACAACTGGTCCTCTTAAATTCCTAGTTGAGTTTTCTAATAATAAAATAAAATACACAAATAACTTTGATCAACAGCATTTATCAAAAAACGTAACATCTACAACATAGCATTATATTGTATGTTCTAAAAATTGTATTAACAGTAGAATATTGTTAACTTTCTATCTGTGATTTGGTTTTTGAGGTTGACCAAAATTAAGCATGTTTATAATTCTAGCTTGCTCACCCATTTTCACCACTGTATAGTGTTCTAGTTTATTTATATATCATACTTAACCATTTTCTTATTGTTGGACAATGAGGTTATTTTTAAAATTTTACTTATGGCAAATAAAGCTGTAATAAACATTAGATATCTTGAAGTTATATACCAAGTAGTAAGATTATCTAATATGAATTTACATTTTTCCAAACCAATATCCAACACTGTTCTATCACAGTTATTATCTTATAAAACATTTTTTAATTTTAGTATGTTCTAAATGCACATATAACTAATAAATCTCTATGTAAGATATATGTTTAGCATATGTTTACACACATGCACATGCATATACCACACACAGAGTCCCACTTCAGAACCACGACTCCCCTGGGGTTAGAAGGGAGGAAATGGGATGATCAGGGAGGCACTCATGGGTGGTTTTGGTGTTACATGTGATATTTTATTTCTGAAATTATGTGGTAGGTATGCAAGTACCCATATTTCGTGATGGGTTATAAACAAAATATTTGTAGGGGTTTCTGTTAAAATTTGGAAAATTAAAATCAACAATTAATTCTTCCCTATCTGTGAAAAAGCAATCATAATCCCTCACTTAAACTGGGCCTAGTGGCACAGGCCTATAATCTCAGTACTCTGGGAGGCTGAAGCAGGACTGCAAATACAAGCCCAATCTGAGCAACCTGGAGCCTTGGTGAGACCCTGTCTCAAAGTAAAAAACTTTAAAAAAAAAAAAAAAGCGGGGAGAGACTCTGGGAATGCAGTTCAATATAAAGGCCCTGGATTCAACATTTAGTAATCCCCCCAAAAAATCCCCTCACCCAAACCTTCAGAGCTGTATGTGATTTTAGAAGGAAGGTTGTTATGATCTAATACCACACACAACTGTTCACTGTACCTTCACGGAGATCTGTAAGTAAATGATGTTCAAGACTAGCATCAAGAGCTACTCTGCCTTCTGTTCTCCTCTCAAGACAAACAAGCCACTAGCCTGACTCTGTACAAATAGCCCTCACTGGGGATCTGGCTGTGACGTCTGTCACCCCACTGATCCCAGGGCTGATTTGGCCAATCTGTCTGGCTAGGCGGGTGTCCCCTTCCTCCTCCTTGTGCCTTGTGCATCCCTCCCCCGCTCCCACAAGATGCGCACTCAGTGGAAGAGGACGACCTTCCCCACTAGAGAAGGACCATTCTGTGGTCCAGTGTATATGAGTAGCTGTGCAGTAACCCCCAGACCAGCTCTCCAATAGCTCTAACCCTTCAACCCCACACTGACTCCCTTTCAAGAAAAGAGATAGACAGTTAAGTAAATTATGGAGCTTTTGGGTCACTGGGCCAGATTCTAGATTTTTTTTCCTCTAATTATTATTTTTCATTAGTATATGTTGTCAACACATAATAGACACTGGTACCCACCGCTCTATAGCCTTGACCAACTAGTAGGACACACATACCAGCAGTTCCTGCTGAACTTGTTTCCTTCTTTATCTAAGCTTTTGTTATGTCCATCGCTGAAAAAGTAACTCAGGTCTCCACCCAATTTCAGTCCTGCCTCTCGAAAGACAGCATCAGACACATACATACATATGTATGCATACATACACATACACACACACACACACACACACACACACACACACATTCATACCTGTCTCAATCAGATTTCCTTGCACTGACTTCCTAACTGAAATGATTAATTCTGTCTATATTTGGTGGCAGTGCTAATCGGCCCACTTTGTCTACCACCCACCACCAAAGAGCCCCATATTTCCAAATGCTGTTGGCATCCTAACTCCACCTGCCTAGGTTTCCTGACATTCAATGCCAACACCATACAAAATCAGCTTTGAAAACTGATGAGTATCAACTTGCTCTAGAAACTACTGTGAAACAATCTTTTTCTGATTCACCTGACTTCAAAGATATAAAGAATATCATGTTTAGCTTATGTCCAATTAAACATGTCATGAATCAAAATCTCCTGGCTTTTATCACAAGCAACAGTTTGAACTGATGTCAGCAGTATATAAGCTATACCCAAGCCTCTGCATATCAAGTTCATAAGTATTACACTCAACTGAGAAAAGGCAGAAAAATACCTCTTCCATAAATACCAAGTGTCCTGCCCAACTACTTCTACATTGTGGGGACTTGTTTGGTTTTAGAATTTGCCAAATGCCCAGGCCTTCCACAAAGCAAACACAGGAAGTCAGATGTGCCACAGTGTTTCCAAGGTACATTTCAGCATCTTGGGAGACAAGAGGTAACTCAGCTTGGAATAAGGTGACAACAAACATAGAAGAGTGAAAACCCTGCTTACCATAGAAAAGGAATGCTTTGGTCATGTGATGATGCAGGTAGGTCCGGTTGATGGTGAAAAAACAAGCATCTGCTCCACACTGGCCCAGCCGCCCAGTTTCCCCCGTCAGTGGAGACCACCAGAGCATGATGGGGTAGCTATCAATTTCTAACTTTTTCTTCTTATTGAAGGTCAATGCTTCCTTCTTAAGGAATAGATTGAGATGTTTAGATTCTTCTTCCATTTTTTTATGTCCATCTTGCAAATTGGAATTTTTAAGCTTCTTCCTTTCAATTTTTCCCAGCTCAACCACTACCTAAAAGTAAAGACAATTATTATTATCAGAGTCACACTAATTTCTTTTGCACAGCTCCCACTCACCCTGATGATTTAATATCCTATTTGTTTCCTGTTGCTACTGTAACAAATACCACAAACTTACTAACTTAAAACAACACATTTTTACTATTACACAGTTCTGGAGAATAGATGTCAGAAATGGGATGTACCAGGTTAAAATCAAAGAGCCTTTTGGAGACTCTCATGGGGAATCCATTTTCTTGCCTTTTCCATCTTTTAGAGATGACCCACCACTCTTGGCTTTATGGTCCCCTCCATCCATCTTCAAAGCCAGCAATACTGAACCCCTGTTTTGGTGTTACCATGCTCTCTGATCATAGCCATGGCACTCCACCTACTTTTTACGACTCATCTGATTACAGTGAGCCCCGTGAATCTGTTAGGATAATCTCCTGGTTTAGTCCATAATATGCTGTCATTAGTAAGTCATTGACACAGGGTAAATTTATTGGGATTTATTTCTCATAGTTCTGTGGCTGAGAACTCCAAAGTTGAGGAGTCTGAAAGAAAGGAAGGAGCCCAAACTCGGTTTTGGTCATGTATCACTTCCATGATAACTAACTCACTCTCACAGTAAGAGCATCCTTAAAAGTCCCACCTCTGAACTCTGCTGCATTAAAGGCAGTGTACATTTAACATGCCATGAGAAGGAACATACTCACAGGTCTAGGGATTAGGGCATGGATGTAACCACCAAAATATATATGCACAAGTATGCTTAAAATTCTACCATATTCTTAAAACAGACCCACACCCTCCCCCTTTCATATTTATAGATAGTATCCAGAAAACTATGATATGGTTATTACTACTAGAGATTACCTCATAGGGAAAATTAATCAGAAATTACCAACTGATTTCTTTTTATAATTTAAGATGTCATATCATGGGTGTACTAGTTCTAACAATATCCACTACAGTATTGACACTGTAAAGTAATATCTAACATCAAAACTGGCTACAATTTTGGACTGCAGAATGACACACCGACACCCTGCCTCAAAAAAAAAAAAAAACCTTGCTAAAATTTTTGTTATTTACATAGTAGTTCACTGGCTTCCTCTTCTTTTCATGTAAAACTACATTTTTAAACTTCTACAGGATCATCTATGTTTGGTCACTGGCCCATCAGAAATAATAATGTAACAGGCAGCATGGGTGGGTGGGATACAAACAGAGGGGGGGTTATCCTCCAAAATTTCTGTCTGCTCATCAAATGTTAAGACTTGATATTGAAATGGTATTATAAAAATGTTATCGAAAGGACTAATCTAATTATGTGTAACTGAAATTTTAGTCATGAGAATGTGAAATACAGGTAAAAGAAGGCACATTTATAACTTTACTTTGTCAACCCTGTGAATCCTCTATATACACAAATTTTTCCAATGTGTTTTCACCTCAGATAGGAGGCTGATAACCAGAATATCCAGGGAACTGAAGAAAAGTAAGCCCTTCAAAATCCAGGCTCCTATTGAAAAAGGGGCAAATGAAATGAAGAGGCAGTTCAGTCAGGAAGAAGTTCAAATGGCCAATAAATACATGAAAAGATGTTCAACATCCCTAACCATAAGGGAAATGCAAATCAAAACATCACTAAGATACCGTTTAACTCCAGAGAGAATGGCCTATATCAACAATTCAAATGATAATCAATGCTAGCTAGGCTGCGGGGAGAAAGGAACCCTCCTGCACTGCTGGTAGGAATGTAAATTGGTATAACCATTCTGGAAGGTGGTATGGAGGTTTCTCAAATTGGAAATAAATATCCCCTTTGATCCAGTGATACCTCTCCTGGGAATATTCCCAAAAGAGTTAAAAAGAACACGTAACAGAGATACATGTACACACACCCATGTTCACAGCCGCACAACTAACAATAGCTAAAATATGGAAGACACCAAAATACCCATCAACAGACCAATGGATACACAAACAATGAAATACTATCCATCTATAAAGTCCAACAGCTTGGAGGCTTTTGTAAGCAAATGGAGGAAACTTGAGACCATCATGCATAGTGAAGTGAGTGAGAAGCAGAAGATGAAATATCGAATGGTCACTCTGATATGAGAAACCCAGATCCCAGATCCTAATTCTCTCATGGAACTTAAAGTGAAAAATAAAGGAGGGGAGGGTAGGGGGGTGGTGCTGGGGTGGTGGATAGGGGGTGGATCGAAAGGGGGGGAGGTCTTGTTACCTTGACTAGATAAATGCTCAAGACAAATGTAAACCTTAAATTTTGCCACTTATACATATCAATAAAATGGAAAAAAATATGTTTTCCCTGACTTAAGAGTACAGAAAACTCCTAATGCTGAAGGATAAGCAAAAATAATAATAATAATAATTCATAGGAGTTCTGTGAGAAAGAATTAGGGAGGTGTGAAAGATAGCAATGACCCAGGAATGAATCCATACTACACAAACCAAATTCTTGGTACCTGGAGTGTGACTAACAGAAAGACTGTGGCTGTCACGCACAGACAAGATGCCAAAAGCCTCCTCCTCTGAATCCGCGCCATGTTGACCTGCCCTGGGTGACTGACAGGGGTCTGGCCCGGCTACCAGGTGTTCTTGCATCGGCCCATAGCCTGAGACAATTTCACATAGAGGAACCATCTGGGTGCCAATTTCCTGCACTGCCAGTCCTGCTGGGCCCTGGTCTCCATGAAGGACTGAGATCTGAGGCTCTGAGTGGACTTCGCTTGACATCCAGAGGGAACAGCATGCAATCTTCTTAAGCTATCATGAAGGCAGCTGGAGATTCTTCAGACAAGAAGCCATCAAAAATTTCTGCAACAAATGAATAATCTTTTAGCCACGTTGCAAAAGACTGAATATAGCCTTACAAGGTTATAATGTCGGGCTGGAGGAATAGCACAGCTAAAGCACAGTTAATGGCACAGTTAAAGAACTTGCCTAGCAAGTGCACAGCCCTGAGTTCAATTCCCCAGCACCATATAAACCTCGGTGTGGTGGCACACAACTGTAATCCCAACACTTGGGAGGCTGAGGCAGGAGAGCCCAAGGCTAGCCTGGACTTCATAGTGAGTTCAGGACTAGCCTGGGCTACAGAGCAAAACTCTGTCACCCAGGGGAAAGAAAAAGACACAGAAAGAGAGAAAGAAAAAAAAAACAAGGTTACAATGTAAAAAGCACAAAAGTCTTAAACTAAAGGGAACCTCACTAATAGATAAGGAAACCAAGATCAAAATGGTGAAGAGACTTGCTCAAAGCCACACTGCCCATAAGAGCAGAGTTTTGATTCTATATAGATAGATCCCAAATCCTAAATTTTCTTTTCACTTAATTTTTTCTGCCACCAGAAAACTGACTTCTAGATGTCATTTAAGTGAAGTCACTTCCTTTGTTCAGGTTTAAAAAGAGCAAGAAGTGGAACAGAAAGGCCACGACTAGGGGCAGCAGGCATGGTTCAGTGGAAGAATGCTTGGCTAGCATGCATGAGGCCCTAGGTTCCATACTTAGAAGTACAAACAGAAAGAAAGAAAAGGAAAGGAGAGAAAGAAAGAAAGGAAGAAAGAAAAAAGAAAGACAGATGAAAGAAAGAAAGAAGTAAAAAAGCCAAGACTACCTACCCATTCTCACAAAAATTAGAAAAAATATAAATTTAGTCTTTGATAGAAATGGATTATGATTAACTGTCCTAATATGCCCCAAGTACCCAACTCCAACCACAATATGAAAAAAGTGATGACAGGTTTATTTATTTTTCCCCATTTTATTGATATGTATTAGTGCAAGATTTAAAGTTTACATTGAAGTTGAGGATTTTGTGCACATACGTATCTCGTCAAGGTGACAAGGACTTTCCCACTTTCCTTTTATCCGTCCCCCTACCTTCCTCTCCCTCCTTCCCCCACCCTACCCCCCTGTTTCACAGGCTTATTAATTATTTTCTGGTCAATACAATAATGCAGTAAATTGTTCCAGTAATATGGTATCATATATCTGAAGCAGGTGAACTTCTTAAATTTTTTTTAAAAAGGAACTATATGGTTCCACAAAATGCTTTCTATTCCCAAGACTACATAAGCCCAAGATCTATTAAATTTTAAAAAAAAGGGGGGGGTCCTGTAGGAGCTGGAGGAATGGCACAGCAGTTAAAGCACTTGCCTTGCAAGCACAAGGCCCTGAGTTCGATTCTCCAGCACCACATAAATCTGGGTATGGCAGCACACATCTACAATCCCAGAACTCAGCACTCCTGAAGCAAGCAGATTGTCCTGCATCCAAGGGCAGCCTGGGCTACACAGTGAGTTCAGAATCAGCCTGGGTTTCAGAGTGAGACCCTGTCCAAAAAAAGAAAAAAATGGGGTCCTGTAGAAAATGGCGGAACTGTAGAGTTCAAAGTGGAGCAAAGATCAGCTTCCAATAGAAAGGCAGGTTTGCTCCACAGAGTTCCAAAGACCTGGTTCTAAGTCAGAGCTACATATCCCTGGGACAGGGAAATAAAGATTAATAGAACACTAAAAATAATTGTAGGACTCGTATTAAAAAGGTCAGGAGTGGGGGTTGGGAAGCTGGAGGAATGGCTCAGCCGTTAAAGCACTTGCCTTGCAAGCACTAATTAAAGAGCTAAGTACCCAGATTCACTTCCTCAGCACCACAGCACCACATAAGCCGGGTATGGTGGTGCACAGCTGTATTCTTAGCACTTGAGAGACTGAGGTAGGAGGATTGCAGTGAGTTCAAGGCCAGTCTGGGCTCCGTCGTAAGGTCAAGGTCAGCCTGGGTTCCATAGTGAGTTCAACACTAGCCCAGACTACAGAGTGAGACCCTGTCTCAAAAAAATAAAAAATAAAAAATAAATGACTAGAGAATTGGAGGACAAAATTTGTGCTATTTCTACAGCTCCCACATAGTTCAATACAGTTCCTTCTTGAAGAT
The DNA here is from genome assembly GCA_004027205.1 of Ctenodactylus gundi. Taxonomy (NCBI): domain Eukaryota; kingdom Metazoa; phylum Chordata; class Mammalia; order Rodentia; family Ctenodactylidae; genus Ctenodactylus; species Ctenodactylus gundi. The sequence continues at coordinate 26,249 of PVKB01007606.1, forward strand.
CTTTCTATGGCTGTATCAACTACACTGAATTGTTTAAGATTATGCATTTCTATCTATAAAGACCAAAATAGATTTGTCCAGTTGCCTAACATCTACAGAGGAGAGTTGGGAGGGAAAGGGGAAATGGGGATACCATTAACTGGAAGAGGGTTTCCCATGGAGGGACTAAACTCTGCTGAGATCGCGGGGTAGAGGCACAACTCCGTGAAACTATAAGAACCACTGAATTTATCTTCTGATTGTGTCAAATGCTTGGTGGGTGAATTCTACCTCAATAAATCTGTAAAACATAATAAAAAAAATTATGAATTTCCTTCCATCCAGAGAATCTCAACTTCAGTTATATTCCCAAAGTCAGAACTGAATTGGATGGAGCCTGAGTCCAGGGCATGGTTAAATACACACCCAGTATTTTGATTTAATAACATGCAAAAATCAGCTGCACCCCAGGGTATATTTATAACAGTAACAGTCAATCTAGTGTATGACATTAACTAGCCAGGAGCCTGTCGGCAAGTCAGCAGTCCCCCAACTGGTAGGACAGATGGGCTCACAGAGAGCACCCTGCAGACCATCAAGCTCTACTCAGGGCACTCCAAGATGGAAGCTCCTTCTGTTCCATCTTTGCTGCAGGATAAATCAGTCTTCCAAAAGAATTTCCCAGAATTTCTTTCTGGGACAGAGCAATGTGTTTGTTCAGACAATCATAGTAGATAATATCTGAAATGAACCCTCACTAATCAGCCCTCTTACCCCTGAAACCTGGGCTTCTGCAATGGATTGCACAGTGGGTGTGCACCACCCAGAGCTGCCATCCGTTGGCCAGAGGGGTGCTTAGTAGCTGGGAGAGGCTATGGCATGCTCCTGCAAGAGCTAGTCCATCAAAACCTGCAGCACTGTCATTCTCAAATAACCCCAAATAGCCCAACACTTGGAATTAGGATAAACAAAAGAGAGACTGAGGATCTCAAAGAGAATACACAGCCTCCCGGCTCCAGCTTCAAATTCTGGCTGGGCAAGGCCAATTTAAAGTACAGAATTTTTCCCACCATTTTTATTAATATACATATGCAATACATAATGTTTGCAATGAACTTGAGTATTTTGTGCACATATATATCACATCAATATTATGATACCTTCCCATTTTTGGCCCTCCACTACCCTCCCTAACTGCCACTATCACACCATGTGGTTCTACAGAATGCCTATATTTTGAGTTTACCAAATCAGAGAAACCATACAATACTTAAAATATTTAATCTTCTGTGTCTGACTCATTTCACTCAAATCACCACTCGTTAGCTCAGCTTCCTACCCCTAGAATGGGCTGCAGTGGTCAAATCTTGATGCCTCTTCTCTGAGTCCAGCAGAGCCCTTTATTGGGAATTTTGCCAAAAGTTCTTTTTCTTTCCTATATTTTGCTATAATCTTTGTTGAGATTCTTTAACCTGGCCTCACCCACCAGTCCACATGAGAAAAGAACTATAACAGTGTAATTCACAAGACTAGAAAACATGAGAAAAAAAAAAGAAAAAAGTTAAATTTCAAATGCCTTAGCTGAGTACTGAAAGGTAAATGTTTGTACATTCAAAAAGTTATCATTACATCAATCAGTTTTCTTAGGATAAACTTACATCAAAGACCAAATAAGAGAATTGCTATAATAAACAAACTTAAGTCAATATCAAATTGATACTTTAAATGAGCTTAAAAGCAATAGATATGGTGGCATACTTAGTTATTTCAAAATTTTTTAACTTTCATAACTTATTTACTCACATTTCACTAATTATTAACATTTTGCCAGATTTGGTTTATCATTTTATCTACCTATCCATCCATAAATTCATGCCCACATACTTTTAATATTTTATACCAATTCCCCATGTTGAATGTAATTATTCTGTTTTGCAAACTACCATACTATTACAAAAAATAACTATGTGGGGAAATTTCACAGTTTTTATAAAACAGCTGGTACCGTTTTAAAAGTATATCTATCAAATGATTCAAATATAGATCTATTTTTGTTATACTTTCTCTTTAGATGTTTCCTTTCTTCCATGTTTTTTCGTCCTGCTTGTCTCTCTGCCTCTCTCAAAGAGGATAAACTTACACCCAACATCAAAAAAGTGAATTGCTACAGTAAATGACCTTAAGTCTATGTCAATTTGCTACATTAAATAAACCTAAATCTGTATCACATAAGTATGCTACAGTTAAAGCAATAGAGTAACATGCTTAATTATTTCAGATTTTTTTTAACTTTCATAAATTGTTTACTCACGTTTCACTAATTATTAGCATTTTGCCAGATTTGGTTTATCCTTTTTCCTACTTATCCATCCCTAACTTCATGCATACATGTTTTTAAGGATTTTATACTAATTCCCATGTTGAATGTAATTATTATGTTTTGTAAACTTATATGCTATTGAAAATAATAATTATGGGGGTAGATTCATAGATTTTATGAAACAGCTGGTACTGCTTTAGCAAGATACCAATCAAATGATTCAAATACCAATCTATTAAGGTACAGATTAATAATGTGAGAAACGGAAGCAAGAGATGATTTCTGCCCTGGGTATTTGAGCTAACACTGAGAACCATAAAGCTTCCCAACCCTGATAGGCCGTGTATCCTCCTTTCCTCTTCCTCTTCTCACTGACAGGAAGAGGCCAGAGAGAAGGCAGAGCACTATGGGAAGGTCCTCTTTCTGGGTTATCCTCTAGTAACTGAGAAGTTAACAGGTTTAATAATCTGTTCTATTAAGTGAGCTAAAGTTGATACTAGGGAGAGCTGTCAGAAGTAATGTATCCAATTATCAAACTTAAGTAATTAATATTAAGGTATGATTGCTTAAATAGATTTGACTGTCCCAAGAGGTGTTGTCACTTCATAACCTACAAATCTCCAGAACACCTCTCACATGTTGCCCGTCCTCGGAAAGAAATGAGGCAGGCTGAAGGCAAGATGTCTAAGGGCCTCCGGGCCACTCTGCACACACTTCTACTCCACCCTTTCAACTGTACCTCATGTCACTCCTCATTCACTTACACCTGGTTACTCGCAAAGTCTGATAATTGGTGTTCTTCCTAGTGTGATCTCTTACCTTTTCATTCCAACTGTAAAGAGACAGATGCTCTTAGAATGATGAATGGCTGACTCACACCTGATTGAAACCTTTCAATAGATTCTCAAAAATCTCAAGATAAAGATCAAACTCTGGAAGTTTAAAAACCAGACCATGATAAAATGGGTGTGGTGACACATGCCTGTAATCCCAGCACTCAGGAGGCTGAGGCAGGAGGACTGCTGTGAGTCCAAGAACAGCCTGAACTACAAAGACCAGGTCTCATAAAAATAAGACTGTGTGGAGGATAGGGGCATAGCTGGTAAACAGTTCTCTAGCACCACAAAACCTGGGCATGGTGGCGCACACCTGTAATCTCTGCACGTGGGAAGCCGAGACAGGATTTCTGTGAGACTGAGGCCAGTCTGAGCTACATAATGAGTTCATGACCATCCTGGACTACAGAGCAAGATAAATAAAAATAAAAAATAAAACATAAGACCACGTGGACCCCATTCTACTTGTCAAATTTTTTTCTGGTCTCCTCCCAGAGTCTGTCCCTACTAGCTCTGGAATGCAGGTCCCTAGCCTGCGCTCTCTGCTTCTCTGGGTGCCTTCTTCACCTGCTTAGCCTTTCTCTGAGACTCACAAGGCTACCTGCTCTGGAAGCTTTCTCTCTCCCAAGACCAAGTCGGTTCACAGATCCCTAGCAGCCTGTTTTGTTGCTGTTGTTGTTGTTGTTGTTGTTGTTGATTTTTTTTTTATCACAGCCATGAAGACAAAGCAAGAAACCAGAGGATCTTAGGAATCTTTCTGAAGCTGCTTCATTGAGTGCACAGAAAACAACTGTGAAACTTTATTTAAAAATTTGACCTATTCGTTAATTTGCACAAGCCTTCCTTAATGCATACCAGTGTCTCTAGGACACACTATGAACACAATGGGATGGCTCCAGTTTGTATTTTTATCCAATTTTCTTTTTTCTTCTTTTTTTTTACGTTTTTGGAGGGGGTGGGAGGCAGGGTCTCGGTTCTGCAGCCCAGGCTGGTTCTGAACTCACTATGTAGCCCAGGCTAACCTTGGACTCACGACAATCCTCGTGCCTCAGCCTTTCAGTGTTGGGATTACAGGCATGCACCACCATGACCAGCTTTATTTGGCACTGGGGAATCAAACTCAAGGTATTGTGCTTGCTAGGTAAGCACTTTAACCACTGTGTCATTCTTCTAGCCCACCAATTTTCTTTATTAACATTTGTTTGTATTAATGTGTTCCTTATTTTTTAAATGAACACTCTATTTTGGTGGCCATTAATTTTTCTGTATAAAGAGCTTCAGGTTAAATATTCCTACTTGCAATGTTCATTCTGTTCAACAAAGAACACATTTCACAGGGCTGGAGAAATGGCTCAGCAGTTAAAGCACTTACCTAGTAAGCATAAGTCAAGCATTAAGTACTTCAGTTCAACTCTCCAGCACCACATAAGCCAGGCATAGTGGCAAAGGCCTGTAATCCCAGCACTCAGGAGCCTGAGACAGGAGGATTTCTGTGAATCCAAGGCCAGCCTGGCTTCACAGTGAGTTCAAAACCAGCCCGGGCTATACAGGGAGACCCTATCTCAAAAAAAAAAAAAAAAAAAAAAAAAAAAAAAAAAAAAAAAAAAAAAAAAAAAAAAAAAAAAAAAAAAAAAAAAAAAAAAAAAAAAAAAAAAATTCAGGAGAGACCAACAGAGACCAGAAAAGGAAAAAAAAACAGTGACAGCCATATGACTGACTCAACACCAGTGATGAATGGGGACAGAAGGTAGCCAGAGCACCTCTGCATTTATTACAAGACTGAAGATGTTATTCTTAAATTCTTACATTCCAGATAATATGAAAGTACTCAATTACACAATGTTAATAACACAACCTTAGCAGAGCCTGGTGGCACAGATCTGTAGGCTCAGCTCTCTAGGAAGCTGAGGTAAAAGGATCACAAATTTGGCACAACCTGGGCAACTTAGAGATGTGATGTGACCCTGTCTCAAAACCAAAAATAAAAAAAATAGGCTGGGAATGTAGCTCAGTATGAAGGTCCTAGGCTCCATCCCTAGTACCTCCAAAATAAATAAATAAATAAATATTATAGGTTCCTTTGTGACGATTTTCCTACTT